>DWJN01003693.1:0-13259 GCA_018248895.1 Carystus phorcus | reverse complement strand
GGTCAGAGGCGGGGTAGTTAAGTACATGTTTCGATCGAAGTTCTTTGGAACCAATTCCTCCTTATATCTCACGTCGGGAACGTTGGTGTAGTAGACGCTACTGTCGTAGGGGGTGGTGAGCTTGTGGTAGGATATAGGTAGAACATGTTTCGGCGAATCTGTTACTGTAAGTGGGTTTATCTTGTTCTGTATGTTGTTATATTTGTTTTTCTTCGGTCTTTTGGTAGTGCGCGGAGGGAAATACTGTATCGTGCCTTTTCTCTCTGGCGTGTACTCCGTCATTGGGTTGGTGTATAAGATTGGCAGCGGTGGAGAAGTGAATGGAGTAAACGTCGTTTGTATGGGGACGGTATATTTCTTCAGATCGATCTTTGCCATATTCAAGTAGTCTGCAATGTCTTCATCGTCATTTGTTTCATAGTAGTCAAACAAGTTAAACAATTTTGGTCGTTTTAGGGTAGTGACCTTGGTGGGCGCTTTTTTGGGAGTAGTTTGTGTTTTGTCTGTCGGAGCAGCTGTGGTGGTGAGAGCGGGGACATCGTTTTCTTCTAAGACTGGTGGAGGAGAGGACGATGTTGAAGTTGTTGTTTGGATCGGAGTGACAATAGTTATACCTGACGTTGTTACATCGGTGGTGGAAACGGTGCTAAATGTAGGCTCTTCGGCTTGTGGAGTGCTCGAGTTCTCTTCTGAGCTGCTATTCTCTTCATAATCCGTGTAAAATACATTTCCAAATGAATCAATCTTCTTTTTCTTTGACTTTCTTTTCTGCGCAATTTGCTCTAACCTGACTCTAAGATCTGGCACCTCACTTTTCATATCCTTCTCAGGTAAATTATTCCATTCAGTCTCTGTCTTGTTTTTCAAGACTTGAGTGAAAGGTTTCGAAGAATTTTTAGGTTTGAAAACGATTCCAAGGGAACTGAGACTTTCATTTCTCCAACTGTTGTCATCAGGATCTCGTACGAAAGGTTTAGCTGGTTGAACTTCAATTTTTTTAAGAGGTTTATAGTTAGGATTTACAGGATACAGGGTAACTGTATTTTTGGCCTTATCTGAATTTATTGGTTTGACGCTTAGGTTTTCGTCGAGTGCAGCGTGAGGAAGCTCTAAAGGCTTGTCATCAAACTGCGTAGTATTAGCTTTGTGTGCATCTGATAAGGCAGGTGTGTAAGTTTCAATTTGTTTCCCTTCGTTTCGATGACGCTTAGATATTTCTTCGCTATCATTTAATATTTCTTCTTTCAAGAGTTCCTCTTTAATCGCGTCCTCAGCCTGAAAATAAAAATTATAGTTTTACTCCTTATCGATTTTTATCTGATATTAAGTTATCGTACAGAAATAATTTTGAAGATTGTGAAGAAAAAAAAAAATTAAAAATGTTCAGGATAAAGCGTAATTAAAATTAACATACCAATTGACTTTGCGATTCTGCTCTCTTATCTTTATCATCAAGAATTTCATCTTGAGTATCTGGGGTTTCCGCATCAAACGGACCTTGCAACGCTTCTGTATCATTTGGTTTTAAGCTTACATCATCTACTGTTGAATTTTTTGCTGATAAATCTAAATAACCAGCACGTTTCGAAGATACTGTGTTTGGTGATTCCGTACTTAAAGTAGATGAAAAGTTTGTTATAAACGAAGTCACATCCGTTTTTGCAATACTGTCTTCGGTTGAAAGTGGACTTCTAGTAGATTCAGTATCACTTTCAGTAGTAAACTTGGGGAATGACAGTAAATCACTTTTTAACTTATCCAATGACGGAATGTCGGAAGTAATAGCATCCTGTAATGAAATACGGCCCTGCGCTGATTCTGATTTGACCATTACTTCTGATTTCTCTGTAACTGTTGTTGCTTCTTCAGACAATGTAGAACCCGTAGAAGTTACTGCTTCATCAGTAGTTGTAAGCACTCGTTTTCTTTCGATAACACTATATTTCTTCCACGTGGGCGCACTGATTTTGCTTGATAGTGATGATAATTTCATTAACTTGGACGATTTCGTCGCGATTGTATCTTCTGTATCCGTTACAGGTAAAGACGTTTCTGTTTCTGTTTTTGTATTAATTGTTGATCCTATATCTAACAACGTAGTTTGTGTAGAATTTTCTAATTTAATTGTAGTATTACTATTTTTTTCCTTAATTAGATTTTCATTGATTGTATTATTATTTTGAGATCTCATTTGTTTAGCGGAAGCGATTTTCTCTAACGGCTTTGAAATGTTTACAGGGTTCATATTTTTAAATCTAATACTATTATTTACAGTTTCTTCAGGACTAGCTAATGTTATATTTAAAGTTGTGGTTGAAAGAAAAGTTTTCGTAACTTGGTCTAGTGGCGATGACGTTGTCGTTTCTATATTTTTAGCGCCATTATCCTGAGCCACATCGTCTGTCGTTACAATGGTTTGATAAGAATTTTTGTTTACAGTTTTCTTCGTACTTTCAGAATCTAGTGACATTGAATTTGTATCCCCCTTCACATTATTTAATTTTAAGCTATTAATATAATTCGGTCTCTTATCGTCACTCTTCAATTCTACTGTTAAACTTCCTTGGTGTTCTAGATCTGGGCTGATTTTCTTCGTTCCGATGTTATTCTGGCGACTAACGAGCTCCGGCACCGGACTGCCTGCGATAGACAGCACGACCGTGGTGAATACTGCGAAAAACCTGAAATAGATAATTACAAAACTATTAAGGCGCTATATAATCCGAATCCACTTTCTTGTATTTGTTCAACTTGTAATGTCAGTATGGCATCGGTTAGCGCTACTTTAATGTTGCTTAAGCAGTCGCAAGTCGGTATGCGTAGAAACGCTGCTATCGGTCACGCACTGTTCTCGCCGATGTTATATTTGTAGGGGTACTGTGATCAATCGTACAGAAGATGGCTGCCCTCCTCACTTGCGTGTGTCGGTATCGTAAATTAATGTAAAAGCGTTATGCGTACTTCTCAAACGACATGGCGTGAACGTTTAGATGTATAATTTACTGCTCATATATATAAGTACGTTAGAGTAACGGACGCGGCAGACAATCGGTTATTATTAAACAAACGCAACTGCACCGGTCCGTTACCGCACCTTCTGTTATTATTATGTAAGGATTGTTATAATGAATGTTGTTTGTAAAATACGACAAAAGAACACGATTGTATTGCCAATATGTTTGGGTTTGTCATTGTATATTTTCAAGTAATCAATTTTATAAGCAGACCTTTTTTTTGTCATCGCTTTCCGTATGCTATAGATCCCACATGGACATAAGTTTTGACAAACACCCTTCATTAATTTCGCTAGTAGAAGCGTACCTAATTCAAAATAAATAACGTTCAGATAAATAGTGGTACACTCGAGGAGTTACAAGAAATTCATTTTTTCAGCTGGAAAATTCGAATTATGGGAGACGCATTATCTGTTACATCCATCCTGCTGCATCTTTAAACAGGCGGTGGCGTATTGTGGTTAGGAGAACATTACTTGGCCACTACTAGTATCTACCTTATTCGTATTCTAATACATATAACTAGGCAATAATTATAAATGTTAGAAAATTGTGTACCTTGTACTTAATAAACTGTATTCCTCGTATATTAATTACAAAATCAAAACTATAATTAATTTACGCGAGCTATCACACATTGTATAAGTAGTCTGTTGCCTCATTTACATTTAAACTACTTAATGTACTCATTAATTTTATTTGGAAAAACTAGACACAGTAATTCGTTTAGGATGAACACAGTTTCCGAAACAAATTTAAATGCAAGTACCCGCCCCCTCTTTGAAGAGGAAATTATTATGTTCCCGATGTTTTGATAACGCAAACATTGTTTACATTGGCAGGAAATATCAGCAGATACCTAAGAAAATTACAAATGCGTTACATATGTCATTTAGTTTTGAGACGGTATTAAATATAGTAGGTATATTTGAGGTCTCGCGTGACACATTGGTCACCACGCCGCACCGCGTTCGCAAGGATCGGTTCCCGGCGAGGCAGAAGTTTAAATGTCTGTTTTCAGTCTGGGTGTATGTCCTTGTCTTTGTGTGTTTTCCATCCACCCACGACAGCTATCCTAGTGTGTTACTCTGCTTGTGTGGCGCTATTTTAAGATTTTTACCGTTATTAGGTACCTACATATTGTACATATTTTCTAAATACTTTCCTTCATGCTCTCCTAGTGTAGTCCATACTACTCTATACGAAGTTCGTGTCGTTTAGTCAAAGTTGCAGTATATATTTAAGTGAACAAGCAGACTGCACAGCGTGGATATAAAAATAAAATGGTTACAGGGCATTTATTAAAAACAATTATGAATTAAAGGAAGTTCTTTGCACGCATCAATTATCAGGTATCGATTAATGAGCATTAAATTTTTTGTCCCAGTATCCGTTGTACAGTTTCACCACAATTAAGTAAATTCTCTGTTCTTATCCCGCTGCCGCGCTACTTAGTTTAATATACTTGTCTATATCGCTTGCAACGAAATTAATGCGAGTGGACGGTCCGAACATAAGTCGCCCTTATCCCAACTTGACCAGGACATGAAACAGTTTGTCTACCGGTCTACTACCAATACTGAGTAGTTATGATTGTACATGTGAGTATACTGCTATTAATGTCACCTACTGAAAGCCTCAGTAGTGGTAATGTCGTCATTGAAACGAATAAAATAATAGTAGTTTACGTATCATAAATCAATGCTAGATTAAAGCGTGAAGCGCACTAACTGAGGATAAACCTTCCTATCACTCTTGTCTTGAAGACGTCCACGTATCACATCTGCGCATACTCCAAAATGTATTGTATCCTATAGATTACCGAGAGGCTGACAACTCTGCGCCCGCGCTCGACGCTTTGGAGATCGGTTTTAAAAAATTTGTACAATATAGGACACCGGCCCATATGTAACAGTAGTATTTTTTTGTTTTAAGTATATAAAGTCAGAAGCTGTCATGGCATAGCATGTTAGGCTAGCTTCGTAGCAGCTCTTTTGACTTTAGATTCAATAAACCGTCCAAAGTTAAGGTTTGAGGACACTTTTACTTCCAACAATTGTGGGTGGTCAAGGTATTTCAAGGAGACGTTCCAAAAAGAAGGAGCAAAGTAAACGGACTACTTTAGTTCGTTAATAGACTAAAGGTAATTTTTTGTCGACGCTGAATCTCAAACAGTTGGCATCGCCATTCTGCAACTGCTTGAATTGGTCACACACATTCACATAGTCCATCGTGACCTGTCTTTCAGACTTAATTTCTTATTTATTAGTTGGATATCTAGTTAATATCAATGCGTATCCGTAAACTCAGGACATGGGCAGATCATTAAAACACAACAGGTATAAAGTTATTGGTCACTGTTAGTGACAAGTCGCCACGGACGACTTGGAAAGATCTTTAACTCAAAGGTCTTTGATCCAGCTCACCTAGACACGGGGAAAGGCCATACCCAGGAAGCTGGCTAACAGGTACGGCCTAGTTTGCTCAACTGTTCCTAGTAAATTATTTTTTATTCATCGCCCAAAAACTGTGTCTTGGGCACAACGTAAATCAAAGATATTTATTAATATGGACTTAAAGCGTCTGCATACTTTTTTACCTAAATGAAATCAGCACTATGGTGGAAGTGACACCATCTCATACAATCTTCGAGTCACATTCTTCGAAGCGAGACAGACCTTTAGCGGCCTCTACCGCGGTCCTCGCTCTACTCAGACGGCCTTCCTAGGTCACCGTACATCCTATGTCTATAACTATACATATACTAGTACTGTTATACTGTTAAATAAAAAGGCTGATATTTAAAAGTAATCATAATTTGGAATATCACTTAATTACATCTAGGAAAGTGCATTACGGTTTTTAATGTTAAGTTGAACACGAATGCATCTGCTCTTTCGAAAATAAAGGCTGTGAAGTGAAGAAGTGTTTAAAATAAATATTTGATGTTCAAATTTGTATCGAACACGAATTCCTCACCCGGCTACGCCGCTAAGTCTACGTCGTAGCAGTGATAGAAGATGGAGAAGAAATCTGTGACCCAAGTTAATATTAACAATAAAATTAATTGACTTAAAAAACCTAGCTAAAACTGTAAATTAATAGAAGTCGATTAATCTTGTCTAACAGTTAAGACTCAGGTACATCGGAAATTAAAAAAAACTAGTCAAGACGCTAGGGCCTCTCCTGCGTGAAAGGACCGGTGAGAGACAGGGCCCTATAGTAAATTTTGTATTTTGACATTCTAACTGATTGCTAGCGAGACCACGCCCCATGACCCACCGGTTATGCTCTAAGCCACTACGGTTCTCTAGGTTTCCTAGGAACGCTTCCCTAGGTCTTAGTTGACGCCATACATACTTGGTTCAAATTTAAGAGTAATTTTTACTGTCATACGTGCATATTCTTGAAGTCGTGTATTGAAGAAACTTACATGGTATTTGTCAGTTTCGCTTAATGTACTCAGGTTTCTGAAGATTGAACCGGCGCGGCGGTGGGCTCGATTAACACAGTGCATTATTGACAGGCAACATGACTGATTTTCTTCAGAATCAAGACAAGAAGGTACAAATCTAGCTTCAGTTTTTATGTACAAAAGACCTCGCTGGCGTGAAAAATACGAACGACAGGAATCTTGATTAATAATAGTTAGGTTTATTAGAAAGTAATAAGAATTGCAGCATTGAAGAATTATATCGATCGAGACTAGTGATGTAACCAAAGATCGTACCGAATAAGTAATTGTCGGAATTACGTATTTGCAATAACTCTTGTAACAAAGTAAACAAACAATAAAGCGGTTTAGAACTCGGAGCCGCCGTGCCGCATCGCAGAGCCGCACCGACCGCCGGCCGAGTACTGGCGAGTGCTGGCGAGTGCTGGCGAGTGCTGGCCGGACGGGTCGGTTGTCTTCGGCGATGTAACGCATGCTAATACAGTTTTTACAGCGGACATCGGTCAAGCGTAAACTTCTTGCCTTTTCGTATTGTTCTAATTTATTTCGATCACTGTACAAATCGTTCGCATGCATAAAACGGTGCAAATTATATCTAATTTGACCGACTTGTCCAATCGCCCTTTCTGCATATTCATACTACCTACCGATGTATCTAGGGTACGCGGAAATCTATCGAAAAAACCGCCGTCAGCTCACTTAGCAGGCATTAAACTCACGTATTATGACCTTATCTTAAACTAATTAATTCTAAGGAAACCATGGTTTTGCTTAGTGTTACTTTTTTGTAAAAAAATGTCGCAGTTCGCACTAGAAAAGTTAACAAAAACCGTTTTATTTAAACACTTAAAAATGGCAGAATCGCGAGGCGTTGAACCATGTCATCGGTTTAAAAAAACCTATTTTACAAACCGAAACAATTAGATTCGGCAACGCACCATTTCACATACCTGAAAGTATTGCACAGTGACATCTTCATGTAGTCGGGTGCATCACTTAACACATGACTAGCGCGCGCTCGCGGCGACCGCACTCCGGTTACTGGTGCGGCGCTGGCCGACGGTGGACGACCACGACGAGCTTCCTCCCATTGAGCAACGATACGCGTTAAGGACGTTCCTCTATTACCTGGATTTCCAGTCTCCGTGTAGCCGCCGGCCTTCACCGCAGTTTCCATTCGGACACGGCACCGGTAGTGATAATTATAAAATCGTTCCGATCACAATCCTAGGAACCTATCGATTACAGAAACGAACGATCAATTGAATGATATAGTAATCGCATCCTTATTTACATTTCGAGCTGATGTGCTTACATTGTACGTGAGGCTCGACGTCCTGAAATTGCGGACGAGAGCAAAGATTTATCACCTCGTACGTGCATCGATATCCCTTTTAATTAATTGGATATAACAACATGATGTCGAATGAAGTTCCGTCTTGTCCTATTGAATATATTTTTGGGTAATGTTAATAATGGAAAAGAAATTCGATTTTTTTTTCAGAAAAGTGCAATATCAGTGCTTTCAGCTTACTGAAATGAAAAATGTTCTACATCCCAGTTGCGGATACGGTACACCCGTACAAGCAAGAGTCTAAAGAATTGCCTAACTGTTAAGTTATATCACAATTTTTAGCCCTTACCTTTAGGCTAGAAAACGTGAAGTTGAAAATGCTCTATCTGAAAGCGAGCTGTTTGCAGCGAGGATTGCATAGGAATAATATAAAAAATACGGTACATAATAATATAAACCCTTTATGGTGGTAAGCCTAAATATAGGCTATTGCATTTTTCTGAAAAAAAAACATTTTTTTTTCCATTGTTAACCAAAAATATAGTGAATAGAATAAGGCGGAACTTCATTCGATAAATGTATTATGTGTTATGTAAGTGTGTAAGTAATGTACCTGTAGCGTAATGAAGAGCTCACTAGTGCGGTTCGGGCCATAAACAATTGAAGTATATTGTAAAACAATACTGCAGCTAAACAGAATGGATACGTAAGTCCCAAGACTTCGTTAAAACATGGGTCTACAACCTGTTAACAATAGAAATTGCGGGATTATTTAAAGTTGTAGTAGTCCATTTCGTCACTTAAATAACCTTGTAAAGGTTGTGTTCACTATTAAATTAATATAATTCACTGTCAACCTCTGTACACCGGCCAGTTGGATAGGTATATTATTTCCGTCACGCTCTATTTTTCACAAGTAGTACGATATAAGGTAGATTAGCAATGACTCCGATCATCGCGCGCCATTTAGATAACATCATCTCGGAAAATCCATTCAGTTTCAGGAAAAAACGTACTGTACAAAATACAAAACATTACTTTCATTCTTAATTTATCTCAGCAAAGAGCTGGATAGTGGCCTCATGCCTCATGGGAGGCATGAAGTAAACGAGTCTAAACGGTTTTTTCCAGCGCTCTTCATAGCTTCACATTTTGTGACTTGACTAAAAAAATCAAAGTTAGAAAATGAATGAAGGAGGTCAAATCTGTACAATAAGTAAACTTTGTTACCGATAGAAAGTATACAAGGCAAGGCCAAAACTCCCAAAATAACTTTTTGCTTTTTTATGTCATTAGGTAGAGCCATTACGTTGAAACCACTGAACAGATTTAAATGATACTTGGCATGTTTGTATTTACAAACTTTGTAACCAATATGCATAGGACACCTTGAATGCCGAAAAATGTACATATCTGTTCCCGCGTAATAACCAGTAAGACGACCCCTGTGGCGTAATGGTCACAACGCCGGACCGCCATTCGAAGGGTCCTGGGTTCGATTCTCAGCGAGGCAGAAATTTGAATGATGAGTTTAAATTTCTGTTCTCGGTCTGGGTGTGTGTAATTGTCTCTCTGTATTGTCCATGGCACCCACGACACTCGATATCCTAGTATGGGGCTATGAGTGTGTGGCGTTATTTATTTGTTTATTTATTCGTTGGTAAATAGACTCTGTTATGTAATTTATAAAACACCTACATTACCGACAATGATTTGATTATATTAATTTAACTATTTGCAATAAATGACTATATTTTTAATTTATAAAATAACAAAAAAAGTTGCATTGATTGAGAATAAACTGAGATAAACATTAAATAATATACCTCCAACAATAAATTAATAGCATTTTTTTATTCAGGTACCCATTGCTTAGCGCCATAGTTTTAGCGAATTGAAAGGAAGTTGAGTTGCCACAGACTATATTACGTATGTGTTGCTAGGTTGCTACTAGAACTATGAGGTATTAAATATTTTTTAACTACTTTAAATTCACAATCGAGATATATATTGTAATCTGTAATATTAAAATTAACGGAGGGCAGCAAATGAATGAACAGATTACAACTTTTGCATCATACTGTACTGTGATAACTTCTGAAAAAGTATGTTACAACTTCTGAAAAAGTATAAATAGGTCAAAGCTGTGGCATTTATTTTATGAAAATTGTAATACATGTAAGGTACTGTAAAGTACAAAACAGTCATTATAAAAGCTTTATATTTTATACTATAGTACAGTCTGTGTAAGAGACTTTTTAGAATCTATTATTTCCGACTCATAAACCACTTATAACCCATAGTTTATCTATAGTCTATCTGTCAATTCTGTCCGTTTTATAACTATTTTGAAATCGCTGTGAAGTTTGAATTGATAATATTAATAGGTACATTACTATAATTTAAAACTTGAAAGCAATTAACTTATTTAACAAAACATTTACTGGTACTAAAGATTTGCTATGGAACAGTTTTGTACACCAGTTAAAAATAAAGACGTAGCCACGGACCGAACGGAAAATATAATTATTCCCCCTTCGCCTTTTCTTAACAGACTTGGTTACGGAACAGGTAAGTTTAAACTATGGAGAATGATATAAAGTTGCATTTTTACCTTCCAAAACTATGAATAATGAACTTGTAATTAAAGAATAACCGATAAATATTTGTTACAACTTCAGGAATATCAGTAATGCAGCTAGTGAGGTCTCCTAAAGGGGGTCAAATCCGTTCACCGTGGGCGCTCAAAATGCTCAATAAGAGAGTGAAGCCACATAGAGTGTACACAGAAAGGCTGAAGGCCGAGGCAGAGTTGTTACAGAGGATGTCGCATCCAAATATTGTGGGGTTCAGAGCCTTTAGCAAAACTAAGATCCTGTACTTGGGCATGGAAGCTTGCGATTTGTCTCTTGGGGATATGATCGAAAGGAAAGTGGATGAAGTTTGCGAACCCTTCACTCCCAAACAAATACTTAAGGTATGTGCACTTAATATTAAAACCAAACATGTTTTGTGACTGACTTTAATTATAAGTGATTTATTAGAAACAGGTCATATTACATCCCATTATGGTTTTATTATTAGTTAATGCAGTACTACACCTCAGAGTACTTCAACTAAATAATTTATAGATGAATGTCTGGTTACTGCAATTCAATTTTCCTTATGTTGTTCAAGTTGTAGTAGTGTAAGTGATTTATATTAATTTCTTTACATCGTAGGTTGCAGCAGACATTGGCAGTGCACTGGACTATCTACACACTAAGATGCAGATCCTACACGGAGACATGAAATCTTACAATATATTAGTGAATGGAGATTTTGAAGTGTGTAAATTGTGTGACTTTGGAGTAACTTTACCATTGGATGAAAATGGTGTGTTTGATAAGGAAAAAGCAGGGAAAAATGTTGTGTACTTTGGTAAGATAGTTGATAACTATTATATTATATGTTTAAAGATATAAGTTGACTGTAACACATTGTTTAATCAAACACAGTGGTACTGTCAGAAGTCTGAAATAGGAATGCTATGCACTACCTTCAATAAGGTTGATGTTACTAATAATATTTCTTTTGACCTGGTGTCAGTTTAAAATCTTAGGTAAAGAGAAGGGAGTTTAGCTGACATCATTAATTTGTCACACACATTTTGTCAATTTTATAGCCACATGTCCACATGTATAAACATTTATTTTATTATTCGAAAGACAGAGAAGGTACATTTTGAATACAAAATGTTTTTATGTTCAAAAACAAACTTGGTTTTTTCTAGGCACAGAAGCGTGGAGTGCACCAGAAGTGATCCACGGCGGGGAGATTAGTAGCAAGACAGACATTTGGGCTCTGGGGCTCACTCTCTGGGAAATGATGGCGTTAATGCCACCACACACACATGCCGACGAAACTCTCGACGAGAGTGTGACCTTTGTTGACGATGACGACGACAGTGCAGTGGAAGATTATTTCTCACCCAGATATGGTATACATGAGTTTTTTTTTTCTGGATTTACTGGGGAAATTGTCTCACTTCTAGGGCTTTGCTAATGAGACCGATTTTTATTCAATAAAATGAAAAGAAATTCTATTTCAAGTTGGTTTTTACTTTTTACAAAACCTTAAATGTCAGATAAACATGCTGATTTATTTAATAGAAAGTGGCACCATAACACTAACATTGAGATCACTCATTTAGGTTAAGTATGAAGTGTGTATGCCGTCCTGTTGAGTACATTGAAAAATCATGAATTCTCCTTTATTATTTTATCGCTTATTTGTATTCCAGGTACTAGACCAGCAGTACCGGCAAACATATCAGAAAGCAAATACTCGGGCCCGCTGGTTCTGTTCTACTGCTGCACCGAGCCCCTCCCCGGGGCGCGGCCGTCGGGTGCGCACCTCGCCGCCGCCGCCACACACCCACTGTGCTCCTAGCGCTGCTATCACTTTACTAAACACACCACATTCACTATATATCTATTGTTAATACTTTACCAGAACACGTTTTTATCAAACCCGTAAATATCAGATGTCATTTATGACAATAGAGTGAACCTCTTGTTCTAATTTCATACTCATTTAAAATTAATGTTACACAGCATATTACATATACACTCTATATTATTATTAAGATATCAGTTGAAAATATACACTGGTTTAAAAGAGAGACTAATAGAGTCACTCTTTGTGTTTTAAGTGCTAAATGCATATTATAGATGTTTCAGTAAATCCAAGAGGGGAACCTCACTAATGAAAGTAAAACTATTGTGTATGTCAAAAACAACTGTATTACAGTAACATAAGTAAAAATTTAACAAGTTTCACCTTACTTTAGTATACAAGACCTTATACACTTACATAATACATTTTATATTAATAATGTAACATTACTTTTACAGTTAAAGGAGCTTGAAAGCTGCTTCATGGTTACATTAATTTCTCGACGAACAATACTTTTGTTGGAAGTAGTATTGTTCCAAAGCTGAAAATAGATTGGCAAAGTTATATTTATATAGTTAGCAGCTCCAAGCACCGTTAACATTCAATAATGACATCTATTGTGCAACCTTAATAACTAATTTAATGAGAATCACGCGGAGACTCATAATTAAAAAAACGAGATTTCACCGATAGATGATTTAAGTTAGTTATGATAAATAGTTAAAAATAAGTGGTTTTAAAATAATAATTAGTAGTGTTTATGACTAGTTTTATTATAAAATAAACATGTATAATAGTAATAATAAATACAATTCCATTGAATGGTAATTTTGAAACAGTTGCATTGATTAAAACATACATGTTTCATAACAACAAACTCTTTATGTAACTAATTAACATTCGTACTAATGATGTTATAATCTGCGTGTAACAACATTGAACGCAATATATAACCAAATGTATGAAGTTTATAACATGTCCTATGTAGGTTACTACAGAGTGGGCAGTGGACTGTATATTAAAAACTTGCTGGATCTCCTCTTCTTTATTTCACTGGATA
>DWJN01003692.1:0-13259 GCA_018248895.1 Carystus phorcus | reverse complement strand
TATCCTGCCTGATGGTAAGCAGAGATGCAGCCTTGGATGGTGAGCGCACTAACTTAGAAGATGCCTATTCACTCTTGACATGATGAAAGTACAGTGAGAAATGAACGTCCACAATTTCGACTGCAATAATTCTGCTTCTTACGTTATTTTAAAACCATCATTTCATATGTTATATTTTTAATCTCCGCTTTCGTAGAACGTCGTAGCTCCCGCTATCACTAAGGACGTATCGGCAATGAATGACAATGTAATCAATTTATTATCTTCGCTACTGCTTTGCTGTTGTTATCCGCTATCCGCTTGCATCGGAAACCTGCCTTTACTGACTTGTCTATCATCAAATGATAAGCGTTTATATCGGCCATACTATTTTGATTCGCTCACCGTTTACTATATCGCCTCTTTACTAGAGCAACGTGAAATCTCATCAAAACTTTTTTTTATTATTTGATATTCAAAACCGCGATGTCGAATTGTATTATCTACAAAAACTCGGTATTTTTAATTTAATTGTTTTGCGACGGTATAGTTATCAATGTTTTAGAATTTATCAACGTTTAAATGTTTGAAATTGCTCTCCTTTAAAGTTGGGATTTTAAAAATATCACGTTATTTTTGTAAAGAGGCGATATGTTAAAAACGTCTTGGCTGTCAGCTTTAACTTATAGTTTAACTGATTATGAGTGTTTCGGATTAAAGTCGAGTTAGTTATAGTTACTCTGTGAATAATTTAAAAAAATTCTACTTCATTTTATACTCTGTGTTGTTCTATAAGATTATTTTGTTCTAATTGATGTTCTTGGACAATTATATTATATAATAAAAATACAGAAGTTTAACTACTATTTCATTGAATATATTTATTTTTTATAAATATTTGTTAAGGCATGTCAAAAGCTATCTTGATTTATTTTCCAAAACACAACCTGGCCAATTATTAATTAATCATGAGAATGTGATGATTATAATGAAAACAGTCAACATCTGGTATTTTAGTTTTCTCAATACCTTCAAGAATAGGTTGATTTCAAGGCTTTGAAGAATAGTCCAGTAACTATTGAACACATAATCATGACTCGTGCCGTGGAGCAGAAATCTGAATGACGACTTTAAATTTCTATTATTGATTTGGATGTGTGTTGTCCATAACATAAGCGATAAAGATAAGTCAAATGGAGTGTGTGACTTAATTACATAATAAAGGTACGTTCTGACAAACTCATAATCAATTGACTATAATTTTGGCTGTAACATTGAACTAAATCTGAATCCAAGCAATTTCGACTCACACAAGCGAACGCTATTCGTCATTTACTTATAATATAAACTCTCGTACTTAGTAGAATATATCGATTTCTAATAGATTTCTTATACCACAGCCTTCGAGGCTAAATAGTAACGATAGAGATTTGAATAAGAGAAACATCTAAGGAGACGGGAATATTTAGAAGAACTACAAACCAACGCATGCCGTTTATAAATGTTGTTTAATAAGCGTGATAATAAATCAATCGTTATTTAAGACAATTAAGTATTATATAAATTTCTTGGTACTTCTTTTGGATATACTTTAGGGATTTATTATAGTTCAGTTAAATTTTATTTTTATATATTCTTCTTTTCATTTGTATGTCACTAAACTTCTCTTCAATAATTGTGTTTTGATTCCGGAACTCTATATTCTCATATGGAAATCTAATATGGGAATCAAACTCAATACACATTTAATATAAGATGATTAAAGCATAGTATATGTGGCTTGATAACATCCAGTGAAGGAACGCAAATACATTTTAATAATGTAGGTAATAAAACTGTATGATGTAACATTGATTGCGTAAGTGCTTAGTATATTATGAACGGCACGTCATTGGTATTAATGCTGTACATTTGAGCACGTAGACTCTCTTGCTGAAGTTATTCACGAAAATCTAGACTCCTACAGAAATTACGCTAACATAGAGGCGAGATTAGAATTTATTAACGTCTAGAGGATATAATTTAGGATCTTACACGGTCATAATGACGCAGTGTACGCAATTCTTACATATTATTCACATACACGTCAAGAGCTATTAAAATCTAGACGGAATCTGAAATCGATTAATATCGCTCTCATAGCGTGCCTAATTCAACATTGTTATATAATAATAAAAAATACCTACTAAATAAAAAAGTTTAATAATTTTCCGATATACTATATTAAACATATCAAACACTCTTACAATAAAAAACAATGCATTATTATAGGTAAGTTGCTTTAAAAACACCATTTTTTTTTTATTCCGCCCAAATTTCAACAGAACTTTAATCGAACTGCCAGCAAACACCCTAAATTTCATTTACAATCAAATTTAGAATCCTTGGATCACGCCATACGCTTCCAAGGTAGAGATGGTGAGGTAGAAGATCCATAGAGAGAAGAAGAACATCGAAGTGAGGAGTTTGGCAACACGTGGTCCTCCAAGCTCGCCACCAATGGACTTCCGTCTTCGCAAGACCAAGACGAGGACTGCGAGCGCCGCCTCGGAACAGAACATTGTTACGCTAAACGCGAGGCTGTGGAAAGACATTTAATTATTATATTTGATGAAGTAATTTGCTTTGACAATATCAGGTCTAAAGATATTAAACTTTGCAAACTGAACAAATAATAGCCATAACTAGTAGAAGTAAAAACTATAAGTTGAAAATGTGAAACAATTTTTAAGTCCACACTAAAGCTCTCTTGCATATGCAGTGAACCTTGTTAATCAACATGAAGCTATTGTATCTAGGTCTCTGTATCATCCAGTTTAATTCATGGTACGTGAAGTGCTAGTGTTCTAGCCTAGCTAGTATCAAAAATGATTTAATTGCACTATCCAAGAGTCGGTGTCAAAGAAATAAGCGAATCTTCTGCTTTGTTCTTAGCTGATTACGCGTTGGTATTGGCTTCAATGCTACTGATTTTAATTAGCAGTCTCAGTTCCCATTAGTTAGTTCGTATCTTGAGGATATTTACGCCCAGAAACATTGATGATGAGAGTACTTACTTTCCTGGCTCCACGACGAACTTCTCGTTCTTACTCCAGTGGACCACGGCGGCTACGGTCCATGCCACTCCAATGCCGAGGAACACATTGACAGCATTCGAGCCTGTTACATTGCCCACTGATGCGTCGGCATACTTATCCTGGATGGCTGCTACTTTACTCGCGAACGTATCTTGAAATTTTAAAATAAACACGTTATAAATGCGTGTCCTTATTCAGATTCCAATTGAAGAAAACAACGTTTTTAGTAGTTCAAAATTATCAGTGATTTTTTATTACTTTACTATGAAGAAGAAAAATAAATCTACCATCTAATGTAAGATATTGAAGGAGTCATTATAACAACACACCTGGTATACTGGTCCCCAAGGCGACGAATACGATAGCGGTGACGGTGTCCTTGATACCGAGAGTGCAGCCAAAGTGTGAAGCTACGTCACCAATGACAGCCGTGACCATCCCAATACAGATGATCGATACTACGAAGCACACGTAACCACCGCCAATATCTAAGAGGATAGAGAATAAACGAATAATACAATGACACATACACGATTCAATGAATGACAAAAAATGGCCAAAATTGGATGATTTCTATTATTTTAGGATTATTTCCCGGAATTATTCTGATTTATATTGCCTTTAAAAAAAACAGTAATTAGGCAAGCGAATAAAAATCTATTATGCAAGAGTACCTTCAACATTAAATTTGTGTACCATGATTAACAGTTTGGCTTAGGATTTGCATGAGAATAAGAGACCAAAATTTTTATATTACTTACCCGTTGGCGGTATTAAAGCAAAGATGAGCTTCCAAAACACAGTAATAATATGCATCACATAATCAGAACACGATGGTGATGCATTTGGGTCATCTGAATCTGAAATCGTAATTCAGTAATAACTAAGTTAGCAGTTATCATTTCACAACTTAGCTGATAGATAATAATTAAAGAACTGTAAACCAAAAAAACTAAAAATAAAGTATTTTTAGCAACTGATCATGACATCAATTAGCAGAAAATCAATTTTAAAATACGTTATTCAAGTCTAAGACGTGAGAGATTTAACGAGTTAAGTATTGTAATATTAACGGTGCTTATAATTATTACATTAAGGATATATTTTATTTGTTATATGGAATAAATAAAGCTTTGAAATTAATACCCGCACTGGCTGTTAAAGCTTCTGAAAACTGCTCCTTCCAAGACGATGTCCCAATAATGATAGATGCATTTGCTCTTTGTACAAGTTTATCTACAGTATTCTGAAATAAAAGACTTTATTCAATTACAATAGCTCAATATCTGGGCATCCGCTTTTGAGAAAAACTCAAAGTTCTACACGTGATACACCCTGCTATACTTCACACGATCTTACGTCATTAGCTTCATCCTCTGTTCCTCCAGAGTTCAAGCCACAAATCACCAGTAGAAGTCTTCGGGTCTCTCGATTATGAAGACTGGTGGAAAATCTTCAAAACTAAAAGAAATTTCATTCTCACCTTAAACTCTTTACTCTCCTTGATTCTAAGCTGGGCTCGCGTGATCTCCCCGGCACGTGGTAGCCCCATCATCGCCACTACGGCTTCCTCCTCGGGCAGTGTGGCCAGGTGGTTGGGATCGTTGGACGTAGAGACTGGATGTTCATTATCTAAAATAATACATGATTTTAAACATAATTCATGTATAATAGTTAAGCCTGTATCCAAGATTTCCGTTCGGAGGATTGATCCTCAAAACTCTTCATCTTTAAGCCAAAATTTTGGCGTACAAATTAAATATCTACAGCAGTACAATACATTATTGCTAAACCTGGGTAACCGACTTAGTGATATTAGTAATGCCATACAGCTTTGGTAACCAAACCTAAGTGTATAATAACATGTATCGTTCTAATCTTGCGCAATTAGAACTACTTCCTCTTATACTAGGGAGTCGAAATTTTGCATATGGTATAGGTCCCATAATATTATACTCCAATGACAGTAATGATATACTTGTACACTCAGGATCCATTTCGGACCAAGGAATTCCTGGAAGATGGGTAGCAAATAATTATAACCGATGTAGTTACTCTATAGGCAAAGAAACTGCCACCCTGCTAAAGGTGGTTTTGGTTTTGCTGGGAGAAATGTGTACATGTAATAGATGTTGAACTTTATGATTTATTTCTTTCATCGTATTTAAAAGTCTGTGCCATCTCTGATGCTGGTTGCGTCGATTTTTTTTTAAATATGGTACTTATGTATAACATTTTTTTTTTACTGTATACAGTTTCAGCATAACTGCTTACAATGATTATACTTAACGCTGACAGTTTAAAAATGACAATAAAATACCAGCTTCAACAACAAAAGAGTCAAACTCGATGATCCTTCATACAATTAGGTCAAGTACAACCACAGGCTGTCGGTATTGGGAAAAAACATCCAATTAACGAATTCCCTCGAAAAGAAAAAATACGAAAGTATTGTAAAAGTTAATTGAACAAAACATCGTGTTTCCTTTTTCATTTTTAGCTTATAAACAAGATTTGACGGATAATAGGGTTGGAGGAGTAAATAATTTTAATTTTTTATTATTATATTTCCATTAAGCCTGGTAACTACTATGTTCTTTGAGTAAGCTGCCAAATGATTTGTCATGTTCTGACTGGGTGGTTCAGGGCCAATTATTTCTTCTCCCTTATTTCTTGAACGATAACGCTGTGATGCTTTTATTGTTATTGATATCCGTGGGCGTCAGTGACCACTTACTAATTTATAGCTTTTCCAGTCACTTGTGGACTATTTACACAAAAATCCATAGTCACTTTGCTCCTCAAGGATTAGCCACAATAAACGTAGTATCTGGTAGAGATTATCCTTATATTTAAGGATTTTGAATATTACGAAAGTTTAGAACATTTAAGCTAGCTGTGGATATTGATTTGACAAAGCAAAAAGACTTATTCAAAATCTTCACTGCTTTTGTCATAGAACAATGAAAAAGGTTCCAATGAAACCTTTCAATACGAGGACCTTTATCCACATCATTAATCAGATCACTATTCACCGCAGGGAAGAGAAAAATCGCTATTCATGATTGTTCTATTCCAAGCTATAAAACAATTTACATTATTAATAAGTGAAGAGAAAATCTTGTACCAGAATATTATTCCCATGCCGGACTGTTTATATAGTTTACATAAAGAAGTGTAGAATATTAAAGATTATCAGTTTGGACTTGTCAATCAAACTGTCTTTAATACTAACTTAAATAAACGCACAGGTAAACAGATCAACCGACAAAAAGTCAATTTTTCTAATGTATATATTATGGATTTATTTGCTTTAATAAATACGCTCAACTATTTTCTCAAATACCTTCCATGAAACCATTACTACCGTTTTATTGCGTAAATTGTAATCTTTTGAATTGATAACCTGATGATCATACCGAATGAATCCATGATATACTGTCGGCTAAGAAGGAAGAAAGAGTTAAAAATATAGACTCTCAAGCGGCTGACTCAAGCTAGAGGATAATAGAAGACAGGCTACACGGATAGATAATAATACCAATGATAATGTTGGTGGCTAGTAAAATAATATTGGTAACATAATAATTACTACCATACAGGGACCAGCTTCTGTCGACCTGCGACTCTGTGCAAAAATTCTTTTAGCAAAAGTCGTAATGTTATAATAGCCACATAATCGCAGAAACATAACATCGCTTATTTCAAATTGTACTTTACCGATTTTAAAGCTATTGTCCTGGTCATGCATGGGGTTGGGTTCAGTTAAACCTGAACTTAGAGGACTACAGGCCATACGGCAAAACTCGGATAATACAGCAATCGTAGTCTCTTTTCGCTTTATATCTTACAAGATCTTATCTGACTACTTGAAGGTCCGAGGCGTGTATTGATCACCATGATGTCAGTTCACGAACATTGAGAAGGGTGAAACGAGTATGAATATCTCGTTTGATAAATGACAGACGTTTTTAGGTATTTTATTAAACGCTCCACTTACTTTTTGTGGTAAATATAAATGAAGTATGTGACGTCAAGTGAAATGGCGTCAGAGTCCTTGGAAAAAATTACTTTAGCATTTTATAGACACAATAATACTTATAGGGCGTTATTTTAACAATATATTTCTACTAGAAAATGTTTTATTGCCTTCAATTTGCTTTTATAAAAAAAAGTTATATTTTCTATTAAGTCTGACTGTACTGTAATTATGTGTGAAGAAGCTAGGTGTATGTATAACAAAGAATGTATTTGACTTACGTTATGTTGCAGACAGACATACAGACGTAACGAAGGAATTTTACTTTATGATATGTATAAAAGATATACGAATTTCTGGAATAATGTTAGTGTCTCAAAAGAGAAGTATTCTGTTGTCAGTTTCCAGTACATTAGACGAAATGTATTTTTGTATACCCGAATTTTTATTAACCATTTTATTCCTTTAAGGAATAAATTTTCAATAATCCTTATTTGCTTCCTCGAACCATATTGTGCTGTAAGAAGCTCCTGTACAAAGTCTTATACTAGATCTACTGGTTCAGACTGGGCATTGTCTTAAGTTAGTATTAGTTTCCTTGCAACAATCATAACTCATACTAATACTAACTTAATAACAATGGATTTCTACGTCTATATGTGATTTGTATATTTATTATCGTGTTACTCGTAAGTACTATTCGGATTATCCTGGGAATTATTGGGATTTATTGGGAATGTAAATTGCTGTTACAACATGACGTTAAGAACTTTATTTTAGGCAGTTATTAAATGCTGTTATTATTGTTTAATCCAACACCTAAATTATATTGCGTTGCGTTGTTTAGAACATTCCCTTCCTCATATTTCACAGCTATAGTTGAATTAACTCAGGATCCAGACTCGACCTCTAATTGAATTATGTTGCGTGCTCTGTTTGGTTTAGGTTTGGGCGAATTATCGTATTAAAAATACCATCAAGCTTGTTTGGAACTCGTGACTTCTTGGTATTTCAAATGTTAAACGACTTAATTCAATGTAAAATTACTTTTCCATTTCTTTATTTTATTGCGTTAGATTTAAAATACATATAGATCTTGATTGATTAAAAATTATTCTGGTCTAACTGACCTAAATAGAAATATTTCTAGGAATCATTTTACATTACTAATTATAAATTTATATTCATGGTTAATAAATGCACGCCTTACTCTTGCTGAAGCACGCACTAATCTTGTTAAGTTATGTTAGGAAAACTTCGGTATTATGGCAAAACGACCAGTCACAAATTGTTGAATTAACATCAGTACTTTATCTGTTAGCAATCAATCAATAAATATTATTTGGAATGTCCCAACGTCTGCCACTGATGGCCGTTGGGACAATAATGAACGAGTTGTTCTAACGGCCACCACTGGTGCCAGTTTTAGTGGTGGCCGTTGGGAGTATACCAAGCATTACTCTAGTTGAAGTATGCTATAATACTGAAAGAGTAAGTACTGCTCCTGTTGAGATACACAATAGTCCGGTAAGGCAAGTACTACTCCTGGTGAGGCTTACAATGATTCTATTAGGACGAGTTCATTTACACAACAATCCTGAAAAATACGCAATAAAATATAAATGCTACTCTTTTAAGGGCACACTTTAATCCTTTTTATGCTCCCACTAATCCTTTTAATATACGCTCTGATCCTCGAATACGATGTCCATTTGGTGCATACAAAATTTTCCTTAGCATATTTTGTATATCTCAACTAAAACCTACGTGACACGCATTTCCTTAAACAAAAAGCCATTTCCTGAGTGATCCTCAAAATTCAGTCTTTTGAGCTTATTCTTCAAAACCAGCAACACAGTCACCCTGATATGCTTTTCGTATTGTAAATAAAGTACACGTACATTCGTATCGCTTGCAGCACGTTCCGCAAAATCTTTATTTCGTTTTGATACGTGATCTGTACAAGTTGACTTTAAAAGATTTATAGTCTTCGTCAGACGTGAAGAATAACAAAAATCCTACACAACCATTTAATATATGAGTAAGTCTATTAATAATAACATTGTAGAAAGAAAGCTTTTTGAAAATGTTAATAATAATATGAGCTGGTAGTGGAAATAAGAGTTTCATAGACCCTATAATCTAATCTTTATTAAAGAAAAGAATATAAATATACACGGTAAGTAGTTTTTTTTTACCTACGGTACTGTTAACGGCGATTTGAATATGGTTTTTTTTGGGAATGTTGATGTTAGCACGACGGATAACACGCGAATGTAGCTTTTTCGTATATTCTTGTCTTCAATTTAACAGTGTAATCCATTACTGACTACGTGTCTACTGGTGATTGAAGACGACTAGAATCTTCAGCATAACCTTCAATGTAACAAAAATTACTAAAAGACAACCTAAAAAGCCAAAAATACGAAATGCTGTTTGAATAAAAAGCATAAAGTACAATAAATAATGTCACACACTCACATCCCTACACTAAGATTCCCATTGTCATAGATGCATTAGATAACATACAAAGACTGAGAATAGAAATTTAAACTCATCATTCAATATTCTGCCTCGCTGGGAATCGAACCTATTCGTCCCTTAAACAGCGTTCTGACATGGTGACCAATGCTTCATACGAGTCGTTAAAGATAAGATGCGTTTAAGCAAAATTAGTAAAACATTTTTCTTCAATATAAATTTGGCTCATTGACTTCTCGTATTTTGATATAAATTACCTTTTTTAAATATATTATACAAGTACATTATATTTTTATATTGTGAGCATATATAAAACTATTAAGTGCGTTATGTATACATATATCAATCGATCGTTTATCTGTTTGAAACATATATATATACTACTTGTTCCAGCAGATGTTATCTTGCAGATAAAAACATTTCATTTCTATCGAATTGTGAAACTAAACCATTCTCAAATCCATTTAAATATACATAAAAAAAAATCATCAAAATCGGTCCAACCGTTTAGAAAGAGTTGGGTGACATACCCACAAATCGAAGAATTATATCTATACCAATAATATAAAGCCGAAGAGTTTGAAAGTTTGAACGCACAAATCTCAAGAAATACTGGTTCGAATTGAAAAAATCTTTTTGTGTTGCATAGTACAGTTACCGAGGAAGGCTATAGGCTATATAACATAACGCTACGACCAATAGGAGCTGAGCATTGATGAGAAATGTTATAAAAACGGGACGAATGTTCTAAGGTGATACGAAGTTCCCCTGGTCTACTACTAGTATCTTTACTAAAGATATATCCTCTGAAACAATGTCATCGCTAAGGTGTAAACCCAACAAAGATAAAATGGCTTTGTTATTCAAACCATTCCTTGAATTATTTAGCAGGTCATTTTGTCCTCGCAGCAGGAATTATTCTTTGTCAGATATTATCTGCTTACATTTTTAACGCTCGCTTTGAATTTTAGTTGATCGAGATAGATTGTATCTTGAAAAATAACGCGGCTGTAATATTTTAAGTGAAAACTTCCTTCTTATTGATGAGGTCGAAATGTAGAAAAATCATAAGCTGGACATTGAGTACTTTCATCAAACCATACCCACTATTAGCTTAATGAGGAATAATTAAATGTCAAATTAATTTCACTGGAAAAGAGTAATGATATGCTGTTTTCCCGGCAGCACATTGTTGACTTCCCTTTCATAATATTCATGGGCAATAGTTACCACATACAATCAGGTGACCTGCCTACTTGTTTATCAGCTAAATACACAGAAAAAAAATACAGTACATAAAGCATTTATAACAAACACAGGCAGCCCAATCATTATACAAATTCCACTTCGCTACCTGACTGCATAATTTCAACCGGCCATCAGACAAAGTGTATTAGCCTAATTTGATTGCCGCAGCTCCGCCAAAATGGCGTCTCCTGTTTTGTTACTGTCTCTTCCAGTACTTGTTTACGTCACATCCGTAAAAGTTCCCATCTGCGCATTTTTATGTCCATAACCGATATTTAAGTGAATAGGTAATAATCATGAAACGTTGTCAACTAAAAATGCCCAAGGTAAGAAATTTGAGGTAATAATAATATAAGCGCGCGCGCGTGCACGTGTGTATATGTGTGAGTGTGCCTTGTGTGTCAGTGTGTGTGTGTGTGTGTGTGTGTGTGTGTGTGTGTGTGTGTGTGTGTGTGTGTGTTTGATTAAGTGATAAACATTGTAATGTCGATATAAATGACCTTCTGACTTAACCTATGTAGTATTTCCACAACAACGTGCTGGAATTTCATGTGCCGTCAACAACGCACTGGAATCGTTACGACGTATAGATCGTTTGAAGCGGTTGATAGTCAGAGACACTACCGTCTTGAATAATTTACAACAATAAATGCAGAAATAACTCGTTACCTAATTCATCGGACCCTTATACGATTAACGTGTAATTGAATACTCATTACAAATATTCAAAAACATATCTCCCTCGAACCCAAAAAATCTAATCCGGAGTCCTCATAGGCCTCAATACCAATGTAGTTTTTTCAGTAATCCATTAGTATATTTTTTTACTGTAAATGGTGGGTCGTTTGTCGTCCACCGATAGACCGACACCGATGACGTCATATTGACAACTTCCGTCGGGTCTACAGTTCATAACTTAGTTAGAATCCTGTTTTATGTCCGTTAAAGTAGGTTCAAGGTGAATAGTAAAATTTCGTGTGAGTAACGAACTCGTACGAATATTTTCTTTCATATAGGAAACTAACTTGCGATTCGATAGAAAATGTTTATTTTATATTTTATTTATTTTTATTTTGGACACAGACAGTCATATTGAGTACAATGAATCTTAGCCTATATTATACTATAGATTACAGACTTTGAGTGCCAATTATATTATATATGTTTCAATTCAATTATATTATTATAAAATAACATTTATCAAATTCGTTACTAATCTTATATTGTTGGTGATATCCATCCATCCATCAGCCTTTGGACGTCCACTGCTGGATATAGGTTATTGTTATGTGATATTATTATTATTTATTATCATTAGTAATAAATGATACAAACAAATAAAATAAAATAAAATTAGAGTGTCTTTTTGTCATATCAATATAAGCACTTTTTACTAAACGCATATAATATTTTTTACTATTTTTGTCCGTCTGTTTGTCTGTTTGTTCCAACTAATCTCTGGAACGGCTACACCGATTTTGACCAAACTTTCAATGGCAAATATCTGATATAATATGGAGTAACTTAGGCTACTTTTATTTTAGAATTATAAGTTACCATAAAATTAGCGAACTAAATAATAACTTGTTAAATTCTACACGTATTGGCGGGCACATCTAGTTATAAATAAGATTTATCGCGTCGATATAATAGCTTATAATTACAATATGATAGGTGGCTTTGTAGGCAATATACTAAATTGAGCAATTTACGAGACCACTTCGTAAATAAAAGATGCCTTATTCCATTGCTAATGTCCTTAGTCCTGCTAATGTTACGCAAAAAATCGACGCCATATTGAGTTTTACGCAATTTTTTCCACACGATGTGATATTATCGTAACAGGTACAACGTCGCGACATCCGGAAGATTTTCGTAATGGGATAGACGATTTGCGACATATGGCAACTTTTATTATTTTATCTTGGGTTCGACAGATATTGGGGAACATATTGGTACACTAAATGCTTTCGACAACCGAATATATTGCTTGCAATTTAAGTGGATCAGTCTATTACAAGTTATTTCACGGAAAAATAAATGTAATGTTTAACCCTTGTCACTTTTTTGTTTTTGTTTTTTTTTTATTAATTACTAGTAGACCTGGCGAACTTCGTATCACCTTGGACCATTTGTCCCTTTTTTGTAACATTTCTCATCAATGCTCAGCTTCTGTTGATCGTAGCGTGATATTCTATAGCCTATAGCGTTCCTCGGTAAATGACTATCTTAGACTAAAAGAATGTTTCAAATCAGTTCAGTACTTCCTGAGATTAGCACGTTGAAACAAACAAACTCTTCAGCTTTGTATGTAAGCCTTAGTCACAGCAACGCGTGGCCGGGGTCTGTTAGGTTATATTGTTGCAGAATAGTCTGCTGGGTCAACTAGTCAACCTATAGATAGCTTCCTACAATACAAGGTCCTTCCACATCACTCAAGTTGGACGCCTGACAAATGGAAAAGTGTTAGTGGCCAATCTTCCTTCCAACACAGT
>DWJN01003691.1:0-13259 GCA_018248895.1 Carystus phorcus | reverse complement strand
ATTTTAACTAAATCCTCCATAAATTTCATTTCGCTACGCCAAGAAAAAAAAAGTGGGCCCTCAATCCAGATGCACACCATATTATGTAGTCCTATTAATATTCTGTAGTCCTATCAATATTTTTTTATGTCACTGGCAAGCAAACAGGCATACGGGCCACCTGCTGGTAAGTGGTCACCGTCGCCTATGAACACGTGCAACATCCGAGGAGCTGTATGTGCGCTGCCGGCCTAGAAGGAAACGATTACATTATATTCTGACATCACGAATTTTATTTGCCGTTTACGACTTTCCATCTCACTTGTATTAGGTGCTAGTTGGCGTTTCAAGGTCTGAAAAGCATTAAAGTAAATGTGGGTCTCAGGGGTTCGGCTGCAAATTCGATTCGATAAAATTAGGTCTGCGAAGGGACATGGTAATCTTGAAAATGGCTTAGTCTTTTCATTTTCGATAAAGTGAATGTTTCCATAAACGTCTTATGGCGAAGGAAACACGAGCCTATAAAATTATTCTAAATAATCTTTATAAAGTAATATATAATAATTAACTATTTTAACAAAGTTTGACTTTGACAATGTTCATTGCTTAATACGAGTAATTGAAGCTCTATAAATTGGTTATGTAACATTGTTAAGATTTTTTGTTTTTTTTTTTTTACATTAAATGGAGGTTTTATATTATGGTTTTATTGATATAATAATCATAAGGAAGCTTAAAATCCTTAAATATTGTTTTATGATTACTAAACCAATAAAAAAATAGGTTACAAAACATTATGACGCATTTATTTTTAAAAAGTGTTTCACACATCCTCTGTGCATTCATGTCTTTAATTACATCATTAAAACTATAGCGAATCCAATATACGCGATAAAATGCGACTTAATGTGATGTAAATCAGTAGTATTAGTAGGTACATATTTAAAATTTAACCTGGTTATTTTTAGAAACGAAACTCGATTGAAGAAGCATCGGAAATTAGATGAGGTAATAATGTTGCGGTACGACGTACCCCTATCGACTAGTTAAGTTTTATGCGCAGTACTAATTTTAAACGGATTCATTTGTTTTAAAGGTTTAAAGCATTTTCACGGTATTTACTTAAATAAAAATTTGATAGGACATAAGTCCCATTAAAAGTTTGTAATAGAATAGTATACTTCAGGTCTTCTCAACTAAAAGAAGAAACCGACGCTCTGCACTAGATTAGATATTTCGTTAAAACCCGAATTGAACGTTATATGTATTCAGAATGAATCTAGTTTCAAACCTCTCGTAATAGATCAAAATTGTCGTTTACGAAATATATGACACAGTTTTATAAGACATTTTTTAAATAAAATTTCGTACATGATCTGAAGTTGCATTTAGTAGTAATAACTTAAGAATTCTTATAGCTTGACTATAAAACCAGAATGTTTGAGGGGTCAAGTGGAAATGCAGGGTATAAACCTTGTCAGACTATAAGTCAAAGCATGAATAAGCAATGAGTATGGAGCACTTCTCTTGTTAAGCTGTTCTAACTGAGATAAGCAAGTTTCAGGGTTACGTAGAAAAACTTTTTTTACGACAATCTTAATGTTAGTTGATAATGTTTGCCATCACGTTCCAGAAAACTAGTGGTACGATTTAGTGCTTGTTTCATACCAATTGATTCACGAATAAAACACACTATGTCGGTTCCGCTGTATTCAGAGGGCTCAGGACCAGTCAGAGTTGCGAAAATTAGGATAGGCCTATGTCCAGCAGTGGACGTCTACAGGCTGATAGATGGATGGATGTCAGTTGAAGCATCCCGTCTAAAATATTTTTCAGCGTGAATGGTAAGTAAGCGAGGTCGATTACTAGTCATCAAATAGAACTACAGGTCTATTCTAAGCCAGACATATCGAGGCCCGTGCTTTCATAGCCTACGGCTTGTATCGATCCTTATTCTACTGAGTAAAATTTTACATATTAGGTCCGATAACAATGCTTTGGATCAGCTTAAGTTTCTTAACATGTGTGACTGATGCATCACAACTAGCTCTTAACTCCATACAAGAAATCTCCTAAATGGTCAACAGCATAGACATATTGAATCGGTGTCAGTTTCTTTACATCATAACGTGACTGTCACAACCAGAACTAGCTCTTTACTCCAAACGGAAAATCTCCTCAATAGTCAACAAGTACATAAAATTTTGTCGTCTTGTTAGCCAATTCAAAAGTTCCTATAACTGAAAATAATAAGGCGTACTACTGGTAAGTTTTTAAATTATTTTTTATTATGTTTCCCGTTCACCGTAAGTTCCACTGTTTTGGTTTAAAAGGTTTCAAATTCCCTCCTCTCTCCTTCCAAGGCCTCCTTACTTACAAGGAGAGATCCATGCGCATTAAGAGGGGTCAATGTGAAAAAAATTGTTACTATTAGTAAATAATACATCCATTGCGAATGACCTGCGGTCTAAATTTGAATTATTATTTAGAAACATGCTATCCCTCGAATGGTGTAGAATGACTAAATTTGCGGCTTAAACATTTTGCACATCGAAAACCAAGACAGTGCGAGAATTCAAAGGTTTAGTAGGTTAACGAGCGAAATGTTTATTTATAGGTTGAATGACACGTACGTGTGTTATATAAACGATCATCAGAGGTGTAGAATATTTTTAAGGTTCTCCGAATAAGAGAAAATGTATCATTTTTACATAAAAAACCAAAAGCCGACTGCAGAAATAGGTTAACAAAAAATACATATTGGTCATTAATTTGCTTGAGAGTCAATTTCTGAGAGTCATTTTCTTTCTTTTCTTTTCTTTCTTGGCCGCTAACGCATCGATGATGCTTTTGGTGTTGCCGTTATCCACGGGTGATGGTCACCACTAACTATTAGGTGGTTTGTCTGGTCATTTGTTTGCTTGTTATATAAAATAACATTTTTGATCAATAATCAAGATGTTATTTAGTGAAATTTATTTTGCGATCGGTACCAAAAGATTTGTATGCCTTCAACCCATTAATGACCCACTACTGAGGTTTCTTCTCATTATTGAGGAGGTTTAGAACATACTCCACCACGCTGCTCCAGTGCGGATTGGTGGAGGGGTCAGTGGCCAACCCAAGTGTCGAAAGTTCTCAAGTCACCTGAAGGCCTCCAAAATGGCTTGACTGTTATTTAAGATAATGGATGGGAACGACGGCTTAACGTGCCCTCCGAAGCACGAAAAAGCCACTAGCGGTCACACATCCAGGTACCGACTGCGCTCGCAATTGCTTAACTCTGTCGAACGCACGGAATCGACGCGAGCCGCCGGGCCGGGCTATGAACGCTTCTTGATTTGTATAAAATATTTAATTTGCGCTTGCATGTCCAGTTTCGCATTACTAGCTAATGGTGTTGCGTGTAGTCTAATCGTAGTCATGCACAATCAAGTTAAAAATCATAATCATGTTGAATTGTTAATTCCTGCTTGTGGAACTATTTTCATTAAATCAACTTATTTATAATACTAAACATACCATATTCATCATAGTATGTATAATGTCTTATTTCTATAATTTCATATTTATTCCTTTTTTCTATTTAAAATACGCAAACAGGGCTAATTTCAATTTTTCTTCATCCGCTAAAGGGTAGTGCAAGCCGGTAGATGAATATAAAATTCATATTTTCATTGAATGGAATCGTATTAATTAAATATCAAATAAGTCGTTTTAGAACGGAATGAAACTCTGAACCTAAATTGCTTTCGACGATTATAGCAACGTTTAAATTTTGACTACGTTACAGGGAGTGTGGAAAACGTTCATGAATGTGAAGTTTGTGGTTTGCGCTTTGTCATTCGTTACGTCGATTCCTGAATATTCATATATCTCGTTTCAAGTTTCTGAACACCACGTCCGCCGAGGGAGCTTGTTTGAGCCAACGCGATTTAATATTTAAGAACTTGAATTAAACAACCCTTTAAATTCAGAATTATGTTTCAGCTCAAATTACATTTGTAATCTACATTTCATAACAGTAAAATATGGCGATACCAACAATTTTATTACCTTTTAACCTTAGCTTTTAAGTAAGGTTAAAAGATAAAAAAGTTTAATGTAATATTTGTTCGTAACCTGAATATATTATAATATTTGGACGCTGATATTTCCCTTCCTACGTAGAAGCATGGGTTAGATAGGACTGAGATTAAAATTAAGTTTAAGTTAACACAAGGTGCGTTGTCCCACACAAATGGCCCGTTGGTATACAATACTTAAGAATATAGAAATAGATTCATTAAGTAGCGACGAAGAAGTAATTAAACGAATTTCTTTTCATGGAAATATTCTTCAAGATTAAAAAAAATGATATACTTACTGAATGATGTCGTCTAGCGGCGTCGTGGATAGACAGTATGTGTGTTATTTTGAATTTATCGAGCTGCACGGGGTCTTTCGAGTCTCTGTAGTTCCCCACGTAGAGGCCCGAGAGCACCTAGAATGAGAAAAAGGAATTATTCATCTTCATTTTAATAAGTATGTTCTTCCTACACGATACGGGAGTATCACCTTCGTATCGGCGTAGTAATAAAAATAATTACAGTAGTACATCATTTTGTGGTGCATATAAAGTATCCAAGGATGTCTATGTCAGTTTATAACAGTGACTTTAGTGCGTGAAGACATCGTCAGTGTCGGATAATATGATGCCTAATAGCTTGAAATGAATTAGACGAAAAGTTGACTGACATAACTGTTATTCGTCTATGTCAAGTGTCAGCTGTCAAGAGTTCTCCCTGCCAGAGTTATGTGATCATATCCATTTATCTGGGTCGAATTATACTATTGTAAAATAAAAACATAAGTACCCGCTTTAGATATAATATTTTTTTGTATACATTTTATAACTGGAGTAAAACTTTTTTTTTTATATTTATGAAGTCGCTCAGATTATTAATTTTTGTATCAAAAAGATATAGAATGACTTTTACAAAATTGTAGACCTTTGAGTCCCATTCGGCAATATAAGTTGAAACTTACTGCGATTTGATACAGTGGGGAGTAAAACGTTAGGTTCTCTCAGAGCGATGTAAACATCATTAAACAGTTATAATTATAAAATCGTTTTTTAATAAAAATTTGGAAAAGAAAATAAATCAACGTTTTGTTATCATAAATCTTCTCCACAAGCCGTGCATTACTCGGTTCTCTTATGCAAATTTAAAAGCAGTTTATACAAATGCAGCCCAAATACAAACAAACGATAGATGTCAAGGGCGGTTAAAACGTTGACCCACTTCATCTCCGCTCAGCGTTTGTTCGGAAATCTAACAACAATCGAAGCGGAAAAGAAATTCTGAAAGAATGGAAATTCAGAGCGCTTTGTCTACATTTATGACAATAAGGAGTTTTCGTAGCACTTTGCTACGTCGCGCGACGCATGCAATTTTATACCATTTTGAATTGTCGTATTTATACAGAATTTTATGAAGCTTTTATGAGTAAAAAACGGGCGTGGTCTAAGTTCGTAACTGAGCATAAATTTTGTCGCGTGACACTTGAGAGTGATTCATTACATACAACACGCTACGCTACTTTGACAAGTTGTGTAACGCAGAATTTTCGATAAATTAAAATATATATGTATACCTATACTTTCGTATCATTTTTTATATGATATCGTTTTATATTAATCATGAGAAGCTTTAATACTTCGAATAAACAAATTTTATTTTTTTAAATATTGTATCAACATAGGTTAATTGTCATGTGATGATAATAAAATTTTTAATACCTACTGTGTTTATTTCGATTACACAACCCATTTAACTGTATAAGACAAGATAAGACAGATCTTTAAAAAAATAATATAAGAAGTTACATATATGCCACTTGTTTTGATAATATTTAATACGAAATATTGAATTGAATTTACCTAATAAAGGGATAGGTATAATCGATCATAGTATATGATGGCGATGATAGTAGCGAACAGGACTTATTTCTATTAAAAACAATTTAGATAGTTGTTATAATGAGCCTCTTTTAGCTCATGCGGTCCTCAGATTGATGCATGGCATATTAATATTAATACTAGAGGCAAGAATATTTACCTTTTTATCATAACTAATCATTTGTCCGATCGATTAGCATAAAAATCAACATTTTTCAAATGTAGCTCATCAACCATGTTTCAGATCGATATCATTTTGATACGAAAACCTTTTTCAGAAAATTCTGGACCAAGTTGCTAAGGATTAGGTGACAACTCGTCACGCGAAATAAGTCCAAAGGCATCAATGCTCTATCTCCTTCTATTTTGGGGTCCATAAAGGTCGAATAAACTAGAAATAAAAATATAGATTAAAATGTATTGACAGCAAAATGTATTGTAGTATTGAAGAGTTGGTCTCTTCATTGAAAGTGGCGAATTAACCCAATATAGAAAGGCCATTTACTTAGTAGAACCTTATTTACCCTTTCTTTGTAGTATGCCTTTAGGGGATATTCGATTGTGAAATAAAAGTTTTTCTCGTAATTGTTTACAACGGGGCACTTGTGAAGGCTTTTCTGTAATAGGTAGCAATTTCTTATTCTCTAGAAGAACTCGAATGTACAAAGCTGGTGAGTTTAAAATTAATGCTAGATTTTGAGTTTCGAGATAAATAAAAAGATACAACTATTCACTGAATTCAACACAAAGTGCTAAAATTTGTAAAGTTTTGTAAACATACAGTTTAATTTAAAATTCATAGTTTTTTGTCTACTCTCATAGCCCGGCGGCTCGCGTCGATCGTAAGCGATTATCTGTGTTACGGAACCATGGGCGCGGTTTATACGTGGATAGACGATAGAAGTGGACTTCTAATGACATTTTTTTTTAATGATTCCGTGCTTCGGAGGGCACGTTAAGCCGGTTCTTAACGTAGTCTGTTGTCAAGCCATGTCCGAGTCGCACGGACGATGTATAAAAAAACTTTTGACACTTGGATTGACCAGTAACCCCGCCACCAATCCGCTCTGGAGTATCGTGGTGGACTAAGCTCTGGGCCTCCTCAGTAATGAGGAGATACTTGTGCCCTGTACTTGTCTCCATTAAGGGGTTGAAGACAAAAGCCTTTTTATAGTGTAATCCATTCAAAGACGAGCCAAGAAGTTATTATAAACCGAATCAGTGATCGAACGGCCTAACGTGAGTGTTACACATATTAGATGAACTATGAGTGCCCTTACTAGGGGGTTAAGTGAGTCCACGGCGATGGTCTAGATACCACACGCAACTGTCGAAGCAAAATTGCTGGAAATGACTACTTAGAACTTAACTTTATTTATATGTATAAACGTACGTTCTTTAACTATAATGGACTCAGCTAAAATCATTTAAAAGAAATCACTAACATAAGTAGTTTAGCATGGAGTTATTGGATTGTAGCCAGAATACAAAGAAATACGACGTACTACAATAGTAATTTTATTTCATTTTAAAATTTAAAAATAAAATAAAGTAAAATAAGGCACACAATCAACTTGACAACAATTAATTTGACTTGGAATATATAAACGTAAACAAAACGGTTTAGATTACGTAATCATTTTAGTTGCTAATAGCCGAAATATGACGTGAACTACATGATAGGAATACTATGTAAATGGGTACAATCTATAACTGCAAGAATTTCAACGATATGTAATAAGTATGAACGAAATAGAAGACCGGCTTATATCTGGCATTCCGCAATGTAAAAATGCAATTGAAATAAACATCTAAATCTTCATTTTAGGTAGAACTAGTTCACTTGCTAACTTGGTAACTTAATCACAAATTACTAAAATACCAGTTAAAGTATATTGCATCAGGTTTACTATTATCTCTTATAATGTGGGTATCTCCGAGTCCAGAAATAATGGGCTTCTACTAAGTGAATGATACTTTCCACCCCAGTCTACAGAACCACTTATAGTCAATGACAGAGTAGTTCAGCTATAAATTATATTATTACTGAATAAAAAAAATATTTTTCTTATTTTTTTTTATTCTAATAACAAGGAGTAAGTTCAAAATAACACATATACTGCCACGTGTGCAACATAGAATGTCAACGGAGACCGCAAACACTCACACATCTAAACTGTCCCATCTCTTTGTGTTGTCGGGTTTCCAGTCACTAATTACGTAACTACACTACCTTATACCTACTACATAATCAAGTCGTCCTACGTCAATTAGGCTCCGCTTCGTTACTCCAAACAAAGCCGCGGTAACATTACCCGAACAGAAGTAAGGTTCATGACTCATATCAACGTAAAGCAGTGTGCCAGGTGCCTCGCAATTCACATTTACCGAGACGCAAACGAAACTCCGGATCTCCCGAGACTATTCAATTCCATTAGTGCCGTTCCGCTCACCGACAATAACAGTTTGCATTTTTTCACGAAACTGACCATCGCTGTAACGTTATGTCTCAAACGATTTTAGAAATAAGTCGGAGCGTGTAATCTGTTTTATGGATTAAATTTTCACTCCGTTTAAACTTTTATCTTAAACCAAATATTTCAATAACAAACCTTGGAAAAATTTTATTCAGAAAATTCATAAAAACGTAGTAGCAACGAAGTAAGAAAAAACAAATGTATGTTATTTTTTTACGAAAAATTTTTGTTTACGTAAAATAGGTAACGTTAGTACTAAATTATATTTTTAGTAAACATTTAGTTTACATGATAGAGGTAATAAATAGAAGATCTTAGACAATGTAAAATAAACATGTAAAAAGAAAAAAAGTAAAATAACGTTTAGATATTATTTAATTGTTATAGGTACTCCTAATTAAGATTGGAATTTAATAAAAAAACATCTTGAGCTGTAAGTTCCATTTTCTAAATTACTGACAGAAACCTTTATAAATCTGTTAGGAAATGTAATCCACACTGGTCGAGTAGGTACGTAGGTATTGACGGAATTTTTGGTGGGCCACCAAAACTTCTTCTCTTACTAATACTCTACTCCCATTGTCCAATATGACATGAAAAGATCTCTATTCAGTACTGGACACGAGGCCGGTTCTATAAAACCTATATTTTCTTTTAAAACTGACCTAATTTATCAGAGCACGGAAAATAAGTGACCTTTTAGTCCGGCCTGAAATTGACAATTTTTAGACCGATGCATTTAATTTACCTGAGTTAATAGACTTCTTTTGGGAGATGCTTCCCAACGATTTTTAATGTTAGAAGTACAAGTATTTCGTACATAACGTACGTGCCTATATAATTAAATAAATAGTATGAGACTCGTGCTTTTTGCCTTCAGTTGTTTGTGTCGGAATCAAGAGGAAAACAAGGTTTGGAACAAACAAATAAATGAGCAAGTAGGTTAAAGGTGTTTGTGGAGCTTACATAACGACATACCTTATTATTGTAGAACTTTAGGCAACTGCTCAATGTTATTTTCTATCCGCTTTTTCTTATATTAACAAACCGATTTTTACCCGTACGTATTAATCATAATATTGTACATTTATATTCTTATTATTATAAAATGTAACGAAATTCAAGTAAAATAAACTTATTTAGCAAATCTGCACTAGAATAATAATAAGAAGATATTTGCAAGTTTTTATTTGTTTGTCATAAAGAACTGAAAAACGATTTTTATCAATTTCCTAGATCCTATTAACAAGTACCTAACTCAATCTATGTTAACAGGTGAGGTTTCTAAAATTACTATAACTCTTATTAAAAGTTTGAGGAACTTAACGTATCGATACATATACTCACGCAAAATGAACCCCCGGACTTTGATCTGGATGTTTTTTTACAATAAAGCAAAAAAAATCACACGGATCAACTTTAAAACTAAACCTACTCGTTTGTAATAACGATAATTATATTATTTGCTAAAGTATGCATGCTCAATAAATTGTCGGAAATTGTTTAGAGGGTGTAACTATTACTTTCGATTCAATATTAGACAGGGCTAAAAGGGGAAGGGTAATAAGAAAACCACAAATATTCAATAATTTATTCGCCATTTGTTGCATAATCTGTAAAGTTAAGCTTTATTTTTAATATCTATTTTAGCCAGAGAACCGTAATAATAATTATTATTATTATAATTATATATGTATGTATATTTAGTAGAAATCAAGAAATAAAAAATATTGCACAATAACTTTTAACGCACAGTAAATATCAAGCTGAATGTAAAACTTAAAATTGTGATCGCCACGTATAATTTACTCAGAAATTTTATTATCGAAGTATGTTATAGAATTTCAACTGATGCAACTGTATTTAAAGAACTCTCTGACTACAATATGCCCTTGTAAAGCGGGAACGTAACCTTGTCCCGCTGTCCTGTTTATTGATCAGAGGGGAAATAAATTGCAAGGTTTGCAGCGAACCGCAAACATTAAGAATGCTTTACTGTATTTTCTCCTAACTTCTACATTTGTGGATGTAGATTTTTCATTTTCTTAGAGTACCTTCTAATATGTAGTTTGATAAAAATTATAGTTCTATTCAGAGAATGCTACGGATGTGCTACGGATTCTACGTGCGATCTACTAGCGGGCTACGTTAACATTACGTAACTCGACGCTTACAAACTCCGCAGATTTCGTTACAATCCATGGTGCTGCGATTATAATAAAACTATTTAAAACTTGAACTATCTCACCTTGTTCATTCCGTTCCCCATTATTGAAGTTTTTCTACTACTTATCAAACACCAAGATTATAGTCATAAACTTTAACTTTACACAGAAACAGCTTTAATAAAACTTTTATCATGTTTTACAAATAATGTAATTTTACGCACATCGAACGTTGCATTGAATCGTTACTGTCAAACCGTCAACATGATCGCGTCACTATGGCTACATTGTTGACGCCGGGTGTTACACGGGATGTTATCGATGACAATCGGCACTTGCAGTTAAATTGTGGACGTAATAATTTTAACGATACGAGGAAATGGGGTCGGTACGTAGATAGTTTTATTTTATGTTTTTCACGTGGTTTTATGTTATCGATCGTTTCGAGTCGTGATTCGAGTGATAGCTAGTGAGCGCGTCCGCGCGCGTTTATATCGACACGCGCGTACTGTGGGCTCGCGGCGCGCTACTGCCGTCTCTTGCCGGGCGGCACTGCGTCTATAAACCTTGCGAGGCACGAGAACTGCACGCTCTATCGATATTTTGTTATTTATACGTCGAATTTAGACTCGTCATTATTGGGTATAGATTTATTAAGGAGTGACAGCGTAGAACTTGACCTCACTTGACTTGGTTGAATCACGTATGTATATCTTTATGTATATAATTATTATGTTCATAGATATGTCACTGTACTCCTAAATACATATATTACATAAATATAATATAACATTAACTTATATAGTGAAAAAAAAACTACTTTAAGTGGATTTAAGAATGCTTTTGATTCACAATTCGACCAGATACCTAGAAAATGTTTTTATGTTGTAGGATATTAGCCGAAATCACTAGAACTTTTATAAAACTAAACGTCACTAATATTTTTGAGTGAACGTAAATATGGTGGAGGAACCAATCCTATTGAGTGTTCTCGGGATTTTCGTACGTTTTATCATTTCCATTATCGTCCAGCTTGATCTATGGCTTCAACAATTGGAATGGTAGCTAATTTAAACTCAACAGTAAGATAATGTATGAAGTATATAATTTATTTTAAACTATTGCTATCAAAATAATGTAAAAAAACTGTTCATTGCGATTATAACTCTATTTTATAACAAACTTGGAAGTTCTGTATAACGCATTTTTTAATAAAATCCGTATAACCGTTTCAGAGTTCAATGACACACAAGTACAGAAGAATTTATTGGTATAAAACCAATTAGTGTTATGTTTACCTGCTAAATTTACACTACCTATATATACTATCTAACCTCATAAACCTGAATTACGTAACGAGGCTCGTAGCCGCATGCACGTGTTCTCTGGATTTTTCCTTCAGACTTAAATAAGTTTCCGTCATGTAGTTCAATATTTTATTAAGTTTAATCACTTCGCTGTTGTTTAAGTATCGATATGGATTAATAAAACTTAGTTCAGTATACACAAGTAATACCTATATGATTGCACTTTGAGAAGGTACCTATGGCGTGCGGTGCAGGATAAGTTATGCTGAATCCACAAATGGTAATATATGTATATTTTTTTTATGTCTTTAAATGCCACCGTCATCATTTACTCTACACCGTATTACGAGAACTACAAAGACTGGCGAAAATTATACAGAAATATAGATTGTATGTAGTATACCCGACCAACTTCTTATCCCCTTGGAACATTTGTCCCGTTTTTGTAACATCTCTTATTAATATCCAGCTCCTATTGGTCGTAGCATCTTATATAGCCTATACCCTTCCCTGGTAATTGTACTATCCAATACAAAAATATTTTTTCAATTCGAGACAGTAGTTCTTAAGATTCGCGCGTTCAAATTATCAAACTCTTCAATTTTATATTATTAGTATAGTAGTATAGACTTAAAAAAACCTCACTTTACTGTTTAAATCAACACGTCAAAATTAACGATACCGCCGATATCGCAATCACTAGCGACTGTCCATCATTGTGTCAGATTGATACTACAATATCCAAAAAGCAACTACATACAACTATATCACAAAAAGGCAATTACGTACTTGCCACCACGTAGCGTCAAGTAATCCCACTTCTAGTACCGTGAATAGACGATAAGAAGTACCTCTCCAGTCGTACTTCGAAGCTGCCACCAACATTTTTTTTATTCTTCTATATTTATTTATACGACAATAAAATATGTAGCTGTTTACGCATTTAACTTCTACGTAGCCTTATTCTATTTAATATTTTTACAAGATTGATAACTTTACCTTGAAGAGTAAAAGGTCAATTTCGTAATTAACTTTAAGTTTTAAAATGATTCTGGTGGATTAAAATAAGGTAGTAAGTCTAATACTAGGTAATAGGTACTAATAATATATCAGTGTAAATCACCTAATGCAGAGGCAGACTGCAATTCTAAAAATGATGGGATTTGTTACACTAATAAATAACTCTAATAATATATTCATGAAAATATATTCATATACATATAAATTAATTACATCAAGTTATAAATATACATATAACTACTAGCAGACTCGGCCCCGCGTTGCTGTAACTATGGTTTACATACTCAATTTAACCGACTAATTACCTTACACCGCCATCTGTTAGAATCTTATGGAACTAATCCTTTGTAAGATATTAAACAAATAATTT
>DWJN01003690.1:0-13259 GCA_018248895.1 Carystus phorcus | reverse complement strand
ATAGAGCAATCGATCAATGGTTTTCGTTGAAATGAAAATCGATAATTAGTGTATCGACTTTACGTAGGGAACCCGTTTGCCTTAATATAACAATCGAACTGGATAGAAGTCCATGCAATATGTATTGGTTTTGTAAATTCCGAGAATAGCTTTATTTAAATCTAATTTTAATTCATGTTATTTAAAACTGAAGTATTCTAATGTTAGTTTAGAGGGAATGTCTGAAATAAATTGCTGGTTAGCAGCAGTATTATATAATAAAATAATTGTCCTTGCCTTTTTGTACGTTTTGTTTACTTTTTCTGTACTGTTCTATTTTTTTTAAGCTGGATGCTTGTACAAAATGTGTTACCAATAAAGTCAATTCAGAATTTAAAATTTAGTGTACAAACGCAGGGTATAAATAGTAGGCACTTTAATTGTCCTCGACAAAAGAAATTTATAACTATAAACGAATTACGAATTTTCTTCATTTTTGTATAAGGAAAACCGTCCGGAAAAAAGTTTATGGAAACGATCTTAGATATTTTTCTGAGATAAACATCGATGCGATAATAACTGGCTCTGTTCAGATTAAAATCCAGATGTAAATTGCCTTAAGTGACTTAAAACTGAACACCAGAATAACTTGATCGACGTATATCTCGATATGGACTTGAAAGTGCTTCCGTCTGCAGCCGGTTACATCAAAGGTTACGTTATGCTTCTGTTTGGAGTGATGCTGGTTACTGTTGACTTCTTACAGATAAGATTGCGGTGATTTTATGCCATAAACGGTCCATATCATTTACCTACATTTCTTCGAGATTGGTTATTTTGTAAATTAATCCTTTTTGCATTTAGTACGAATTTTACGTAATACTTCCTCTTAACTTTCTGTTAACTGGACTTCAAGTAGATAAATTGTCATCCAATGTTTTTAAACGATTGCTCATGATTATAATCGGATTTTTTAGACTTCATGTCATGTTACACTAGTTTTATTACAAGTAAACGTTGTGGATTACGTATATCTTTTTAGTTTTAATCATCTTAAATACTATTAGAAATTTAAAAAAAATATAAATGAAAGCACAAATTAGAAAAACGCATTGGATTATTAAGGATAAGCAAAGTCTTCGTAACAAAGTGGTGGATAACATTCAAAATGAACTGAATTATTAAACAAATAATGGAATGAGTAATCAAGCCTTGGCCTACTGTTTCAATAGCTTCTGAGTAGTTTCCGATTACGTATTGAGTTGCTTCCTTTTATTGTATAGATATCAAAATAATTATTTAGATTAAACAGACATCATATGTATGTACAACATGAAATAAATAGTCATAAAATACGTCGTACATACATACACGTATTTTTCCCTTTTGTGGTATGCAGAGACCACTTCCTTCCATTTGCTACAATTATGACATTTTTCTCTCTCTTCATCAAATTTGATACATGCTTGCCGGTTTAGGAAGCTTCTCAACTGACGTTTCTTTCATGGAATACGAGCTCTCAAAAATTTGTAGCATGATAATTCAATACATTTTGAATCTTTTTTCGCATGCTATTTCAACGAAGCATTCTTAGAAGATCATTACTAATATAATCTCTAATTGCCCAAATAAAGCTCTCAAATACTGCATCGAAAACAAAGCTGTATAGACAGTTAAATAATTGACGATTTAAGCTAATTTAATTTATACCAGTATGAAATTTAATTCTCTTAAGCTTTTAGGGGACAGTGTTTTTGTATCTACAGACAGTAAGGTAAATAAGGTAATACGGCGAAAATCTACGCTGCAACTTTACATTCTATATCTAAATTTTATGACTCGTAATGCTAGAGCACTGTTCTAAGGGACCTGGGTTCGATTTCGAGCGGGGCAGAATTTTGAATGATAAGTTTAAATTTTTGTTCTTGATTTTGTTCTTGTTGTTGATCTCTGTGTGTGTCTTTGCCTTTGTGACACGACACAGGGAGTCCTAGTATGGAGCTATGTCTTTGAGCAGGTAGCGTTAATTATTTAAGTATTTATTGCAGAATTTTAATTACTTAATATAAACTAACCAAGATCTTACGCGACATTATAAGCTACATCGTTTTCACTATTTACAATTACAAAATTATTTCGTTTACCTCCCACTAAGTCTTATTTACATTATATAAAGGTAATCTAAGTTCTGTCATGTACATCATCTATCAAGCTCGGAGGTCATATTACACAATGAAGTCAGAAAGTAAAGCCGAGGACGCTTTCCGTCACCTCGGCGCAGCATGTGATCTTATTGTATCCAAACTTAATTGGAAATACCTGATGGGCGTCTACCCTCCGGTTTCTCAAAGGCTGATCAACGAAAAATTAACTAATAAACTGACAAATGTATTGTCAAACGTCAATTGTGTCATTTGATTTGAATAATTGTTCAGTTAGAATGAGCTGCACAATTTTACTCCAAATCGTACATGTCAAAAGCGATTTTGTGTTCTCTTTTACTATTGTCTAATCGACGTTTCAGAAACTCGAATTGATTTGTCAGAGCTTCTAAGTTAATATGCCTGATAGTTAAAAAATATTTTGATAAGCCGTTCAAAAATCGACGGTAACTGGCGTAAATTGTTATTATTTGCACCATATAGACAGTAGGTCAATATGCGTCTTTCACACAAAACACTGGATATTTCTGCCGTAACCAACGTTTAATTAAATAGTCCTAAGCAGCGAAATGGTTTGCTCTAACTATAAATTTTATTTAAATTAAGTATTGTTAAAACGCCTTACATAATCTATAATCTACTTAATGAGTGTAATTTCTTCTGAACTTTATAAGAAGGCAATTACTTCCAATTGCATGATACATTTAATCTGTTATAAAAATCCATATAGATTCAAGTATACAAGCTTTTGTATTGGCAATATGACTCGCTAGGTTTATTTGTATTCGAACTGGTTTGTGATTCAGGGTAGCCGTTTCCTCTACGTGAACAGATACGCCAAAATAAAACCATAACAAAACTACTAGCGCAAACCACTTTATTTTCCTATTGACTATCCGGTGAGTCATGTGGAAAGGATGAGAATTTATAATGTCTTGCATTTTATGAGCTTTAATGCGAAAAGTGAAGTATCTATAATTAGTTAGGTAATTTTAAGATATCTTCGTATTTTCCTTCTATTATACTTAATTTTCTATAACTTACCGTCAGTTTCTGAAAGGCTGATCAACGATAATTTAACTAATAAACTGTCAAATCTGTTCAATCGAACGTCAACAGGGTTGTTGAAAGCATGATTATCTCATTTGATTTGAACAATTAATCAGTTCAACAGAGCTAACAAATTTACTTCCGAGACGTATGTCAAATGCTATTTTGTTCTTTGATTTATCATTCACTAACCAATATTTCAGAAACTTGAATTAATTCGACCGAGTTTCCTATAAATATGCCTGTTAGTTCAACGAGATTTTGATAAGCCTTTCAGAAACCGGGGGTTAGTCTTCTATTAACTGGATATAAAATAGTAATTTTATGACAGTCGACGTTACACTAATACTCTCTTTTTTACTCGAAAGCTGATGCTTTTCGCGTAGTCTCATTTAAATTTGAGCGACACCTGACGAGCAGTTTTTGAGTTATCCCTAAAATTGCATTAACTTGACGCGTATGACTATGGAAATCGTAATATTTGATGCGAATAATAATTTTACATTGCATACAATGTTGCTTTTGAATTAAGAGATGTTTATGTTACGAAATTTACTTGATATAGCTTAGTTTATCTATCCAATAACTGAAGCATAGCCAGGTCACATTGTAAGCTATCTTGGAGGTATAAGGGGTACATAAAAGGTTCTCACACTTTATTGGCCACTAACCCCTCTAGCAATCTATACTGGAACAGGTAGAGTATTCTCTAAGCGCTCTCAGTAATAACGAGAAACAAGTCCCTTGCAGTGAGCTGAAATTAACACAACTGAAAAACTGCAATTTTTTTTTATTTATAAGTAGGTACTAAATATATAATTTTCTGGTGTTTTTTATGAACTTTGTATTATTAATTGGTCTAATAATGTCTTCAATCAAAAATATCCTTATGAATTTTAGTTTGTCCTAATTTAAACACCATTGACTTAAGAAGAACTCTAAAAAGGTAAATAAAAAACATTTAATGACTTTGCGACATACAGTTTTATATTTAATTGAGATGGCTGGCAGATACTTCAGAATAAATTGAATGTTTTTAATTATTACTTCATGAATATCTGTCTATTTATAGAAGGCGATATTTATTCAATTCATTATGAATTTTTGTTTTAAGTAACTTTTTTTGCTTTTCCAGGGTTTTGAAGTATGTTTCCTTATATGTTACACCCATAGCTGAAATCAATAAGCCAGGCCATTACATAAGCTAAAATTCAAATAATAAATGGTATTATATTCTGTAAAATGTACATATACAATGTAATTAACTCAAATAGTAGTTGACAACCTTCTCCTTACAGGGTATTGCCCTTACGTGATTGTTTCATAAAGAAGTTTGTTATTTATCAAATTTTGTTTTCAAAATCAATGCGAAAATAGTTGCCCACTACTGACTTAAACCATAAAACAGTAAATACCAAGTATGATAATTAGAGACGAGAACAAAAATCAAAGATGTTCCAAAAGATAAATAACAGTTACAGAATAGGTGACAGAAAGATGTCAGGAACAGTGAATAATTTAAATAAAACATTATCACAAATTAAACACATGTTTGAATTCAGCATAAGTACTATTTTATACGTTTTACTTTAGTAGGATGTTCTGATCTCATTCATGATTCTGCATACTAGGCTTCATACAATATTTAACTTTTCGTTCATACGTTTTGGAAGGTACTATGTAATATTACTACGTAATACCTCATTGAATCTTCACAATAATTAAGAGCCTATTATCCACGGTAAAATATCTTTGACGTAGATTGGAATAGTTTGGTGAAACAAAGCACATTAAAAAGGATCAAATATCTGTTTATAATTCCTGTATTATATGAAAGAAAACTTACCAAAGTATGTCTGATTTTTGTTGGAATATTCTAAATTTCACACACTTTCACAAAAAGCATTATAATGGGTTTAAACAATTTATGAACACAATTTTAATCACAAGTTCAAGATCAAATATTTTGCTTTTCTTGTTTGTTGTTCTACTGTCAGTTGTCACTGTCAAATAACAAGTGAGTGGTTATAGTTAATTAATCAATGTCATTTACCCAGGAACGGCATGATACATGAACCTAAAAACGTACGAAAAAGTCTAGAAAAAAGTTGTTTATATCTATCTAAAAAATAAATTTATATCATATTAATTGCTCAATAAATTTAAACTATTGTAAAATACGATCAGCTATAACTCAAATGACAGAAACTAATTTGTTAAATTGTAATCTGTGCTTTTTGATTTATCTGTCATAAATGACATTGATATTAGATGTCAAGTTTTGTTTACAATTATTTATTATTTTCATGTTTGTAGTTGTATTACTAAATTATTTCTTTCAGCTTGAATTACTTAAAAACTTAAATATTGTAAGAGCTTATTAAGAATAATGGGTAATATTAGCCGGTGGTTAGATGTAGAAGTAGGGACGAACGACATTGATCTTAATACCTTACCTTCAAACCTGGCTTTAGTGGATCTTAATAATGATAACGAATACAAATTGCTGGTTGGTGATTTTGGTAAGGGCGAAGAAGGTCCAAAGTTGAAGGTAAGACAAACTCTAGGTAGTATCGTGTGTACCAATATTTCACTGGGCATCACCAATACAGACTTATCCAACAATTCGCCATAATTAGTTACGCCATTTAACTTAAACCTATGAATTTGAAACTCAGAATATGTATGATGGCGTAGCTATATAAATTTTTCTCAAAATAACATACTATACTAATTCAATACAAACTGTTCGTTCAATTACATTGGTCCTTTTATTAACATATAGCACTTGTAGATGTTATTATACCAAAGAATCCTCTCAGCCAGTAATTGTACATATCAAACGTCCTAGGTTAAATTCTTGACTTGTCTACAATTCTTACTCACACACACACAGGTGTAGGGTATGCTAGCATATATTTATTATTTATCCCCATCCACAGGGATTTAAAGGTGCAATGCAGTTTGACATGGCTCTTCCGGACCTCCCATTGGGTGTTGTTAGTTGCTACACATCAGAAACTGTTCCTCGTTCCATCCCTGTTGTTGCGGTGGCTTTCAGCTCTTGCATATTCATCTATCGGAATCTGAAGCTGTTTTATAAATACTACTTGCCGACTGTTGAGTTAAATACCTGCGAGCTTGAGATATGGAAACAGGTAATTATTAGTCTAATGTCTTCCTATGTGGTTAAAAATTTGATTATATTATGAAGTATTTCTTATTTATATATTACAACTAAACTGTTACTACATCCCATTGTGATTGATCTTCTTAATATCATTTAGACCTTATTTATCATTCTTCATTACAATTATAAGGTATGAAAATATCAAATTTCAGCTGTCAGACCCAGTGAACCACAAAGATGCATCCATTATAGCTCTAACAAAAAATCTCAGTTCTATCCCAGAAGACATCTTGAGTAGCCAGTCTAGATATTTCCTAACACTGGCAGCAGAACAGCAACTAGAATATTTGGAAAGTGTACCAGATTTACCAAAGAAATTGCATACGGAAATAGCATGCATTGCTACAATTAAAATGAGTTCTGTGGACAAATATGCTATTAGTTGTCTTGTAGTTGGTACTGAGGAGGGAGAAATCATTATACTGGACCCCCAGAATTTTCGACAGATGTCACTGGTGAGACTCTTTAATTTTTATGAACCACTTGAAGGCAAAATAATATATATCACCCATTGCTGTCTATACCACCTATCTACTTAACTACTATTTTATATGAACTGCCTTGACTGTGTTACAGCTAGGATATTTTGAAAACATTTCACAGTTGGTTTTAGAAGTAAACAGCCTGGAAGTCCGTGTTTTTATGATTAGGGGCCTTATACAGAAGAGGCTTTACTTAAATGCTTAATACAACTTTTTGTCAAATTTCTCCGTTAATTTGACAAATTATTCAGCAGATTAGAAAGAAGTCTTTTAAAATGTTTTACCAATTTGCAATAACATGTCATGAAAGTTTTTTATATAACTTTTAAAATAATAATATAGTATTATCATCAAATTCTGATGTGGTTTTATTACAAATTTATATACAAATACTCATGTAAGTATATTTAACCTGAGCATAGAATATAATATATCTGATCTTGAAGTTGGTACAATCAGTATAACATTGTAAAAGTTATAATTAATAAAACCTTATGTTACTTGTGTACTATTACACTTCTTAATTGTGAGTATGTATAATAAAAAATTAATAAACATATAAAGGTGCAAACCAATTTCATACAAACAATTATGATGTTTCAAATGCAGGCTCAACTTTATACAATGAAGAGAACCCCATACCAGATGGTAACAACTGGCTTGTACACAGTTGACTACAGAATAACAGTAGCAACAAGGTGCAGAATGTTAAATTACAGCACAACTTGACACCTGCATGATACAGTTTTACATATTGTCTCTGCACTGCAATATAATTATTTAAGTTTACAGTTGTGACATAAATTACACAAACAACAGATAATACTCTTATTTCTTTTATTTGAATACATCCACCATTTAAAGGTAAACAAAAGAGCAAACATGATCATTATATTGATATAAACAATATGCCATATCTGTTTATAAAACCACAATACAATAATATTATTGTTTTTAATAATTGATTGGTGAATTTATTTTACTTAATGTTATACTCCTAGAAGGATGTAGAATGATATGCTAACTATGGAATACCAAAAAAATCCAGTTTCTTTATAGTATTTTGTAGAAAATTTTGGTAGTTACAATAGTAGGCTTTAAATTTACTGCACATACTTGTTTTCATGCCTTATATTTATGTCACCACAGCAGTAACCTGCACTATCATTTGTCATATTTGTTACAGCTTATTTACCCAACAATTGTATCTTATGTTGATGTTGATAAGAAGCAGCTGGACTATTAAGTAATTAACAAAAGATATCTTTAAATAATTTGATTATTGTCTTATAATTTCAGAGAGAAGTCTGTATGCCTGCTGAAAAGGGGATGGAAGGAAGGAAAGCTCCTGTTTTCCACAGATGAGCATATCATTGCTATAGAAGTGTTGACTGGAGATCACAGTGTGATTGTGATCTGCACAGATAACACATTGTCTTCTTTCAGTAAGAAGGTATATTTCACTTGTCCTTAAACAAAGTATTTGAGATATCCTGCAAAAAAAATCTTAATCTTGATATATATAAAGTATGTGCTATGGTGTTTGTCCGCTATGGACTTCTAAACTACTTAACCGATTTTAATCAAATTTTTCACACCATGTGCAGTTTGATCCAACTTGAAAGATAGGATAGCTTACATCTCAATTTATAGTCAAAATATTATCTTATTGCTATTCTATTTATTTGCTTAATATCTCATAATGGATTAGTACCATAAGATTCTAACAGATGGCGGTGTAATTAATCGGCTAAATTGAGTATGTAAACTTTAGTCACAGCAAAGCGTGGCCTGGGCTGCTAGTAATGTTATAAATAAGAAAAGCTTGAGTGGTTTTTTCTTGTTCAATCATAACAACACAGCTAAGCAGATCTGGATATCATTTGGCACAGAGATAGAAATTAATTTAGAACAGCACATAGAGTATTTTTTATCAAGGTAATTTATTATTGAGGAATAGTTATCGGTATCAAACCCAATACACACAATTTCCATAATATTACCCAGTAGTTGAAATGGTCTTACGAGGATTATCTTTAAGTGACACACGTTGATGAATTAGACAAAAGCAAAAAATATTACATCAAGCTCAAGGAAGGGACATGCAGACATGTTGAATGTCTATTACATGTTATTCATCCAGCATAACATGGTCTCCAGGGCAAGAAACAATGGTCTCTATCGCTGGAGCAACGTCCGGTGACGATGACGCTGCTGCCAGTGCTGCAGCTGGGCGTGACGCTGGTCGCCGTGGCACTTGCCTCCGGACATGTTCACCTGTACGACGGACAGGCGAGGAGAGATAGCTTGTTCGTTAGAGGTATGTGATTATAATAATTTATGATTTGGTTCGAGGTTCTGGGTTTTTACCGACTCTTTACAAGAATAATGTGATATTTTTAAAACCACAACTTTAGATGAGAGCATTATCAAACATTTAAGTGTTGATGAATTCTAAAATATTGATAATTTTACCGTCGCAAAACATTAAATTAAAATACAGGGTTTTTGTAGAAAATAAAATCCGACATCGCGGTTTTGAATATCAAATAATAAAAAAAAGCTTTTGATGAGATGTCACGTTGCACTAGTAAAGAGGCGTTATATTTTCATAATAGTTGTAGCACAGTGCGAAGATAAAACGCAATCAAAAACCCTTTTTGTGTCCAATACGTTTTCTATAATAATATGTTTATTCTATTTCTGCCTATTATCGATATATTGTTTTGAATATCACTACATAGTATAAAACAAAGTCGCTTTCTCTGTCCCTATATCCCTATGTATACTTAAATCTTAAAAACTACGCAACGGATTTTGATGCGGTTTTTTAAATAAATAGAGTGATTGAACAGAAAGGTTTATATGTATAATACGTTCACAGTTTTTCTGTAGTGTATTTAGTATCTGCATTGCACCCGTGCGAAGCCGGGACGGGTCGCTAGTACATACATAAATAAAAAGATTTTCAAAACAATACTTTATTCAGAAAAATAAGGAAAATAAGGTTTACAGAAAAATAAGATTTATAAAAATTTATATAATAAAGTAATTCTTATAATTGTAATTTGCTTCCAGACGTAGTGTCGGCGATGAAGTTCGGTCAGCTGGGACAGGAGGAGCACGTGTTCGTCATTGTGACTGCCGGTGAGTATTTATTAAGTTTTATGTCAATACAAAGAAGTAAACGGCTATCTGCTATAAAAAATTACGCTTTATATTAATATACATCAAGCACATATACAATAGTTATATAATACATCTATTGAAAAAAAAATAGTAATCATAATTTCGCACTAGCGATTCCATAAGATCACTCACGACTCAAACACAAATACTTATCTTTCACATAAAACGTAAATTGTTTACATTCATAGTATTTTGATCCTTAGATAAAGCGAATTACGGTCGAATTTGAATCGCAGACGGCATTTGTATTACTATACGTATGCTACTGCGACGGCACGAGCTGATCGATATAACGAACACCTTCGGTTGGTTTCCAGCCGGTGGGTTGATGCTGAAGATACTGAAGCGCACGGCCGACTTCAGCCCGCACGCGGCCGGGGTGGAGGCTTCGCCCCCCGCGCCCGTCCGGCCCTGGCTCCTGCCGAAGAAGAGCAAGCTGTTCCTCGAGCAGGCCGCCAGGGAGAGGGACAATGCTCACGGTATGCTCTTAACGAAGATTTGAAGGGCTAACAGTTGTCGGGAATCTAATTTATACGCAAATATTTCTTTTCTAAGAGTCATTTTTTTAAATTAAAGTTTTGATTTAGTAGAGATATTACGGTTAAATTTGGATTAAGGAGTATACTGTAGAGTTAGTTGGTAGTTTTTAGTAATTATACTAAATAGAAAAATGGCATATTAACAGTATAAGCCCTATCGGCGTCAATTGGGACCAGCTTCTGCCACCTCTTAAGACATCCAGGTTTCCTGTCATGCGATTGTAGATCTTATTGTAGCTTCCAATAAGGCTAAAAATAATTGTCTGTGCAGGCATGCACGAGACGTTCCAGTACGACTTGAACAGGCTGCGGCTGATGGCCGCGAGGACGCTGCTGGAGGCGCACACGAAGGCCGACAACTCGGTGGGCGCCGGCGCCATGGAGCCCGTACGACTGACCGCCGAGGTACCACACATTGTTTGACAGATCACCACGGCTTTTGTAAATTAAACAGCCGCGTGGCGTAATGGTCGGGCTACTCCCAGTAGTCTTACCGAGTAGTCTTACCAGTAGTACTACTGGGAATTTCCTTCCCAATAGACTTACTCGAAGTAAGACTACGCGGTTGTAATATTGTTCCCAATAGTACTACTGTAAAATTAACAATAATACGTAGACATCGAAACGTATAGACAGTACCAAGTTAGAGGGAAATATGTATGTATGTATGTGTGTATGAAACTATGTATGTTTATTCGCGTGGAATCTTGCTACTCAATTTTATTATTAGACAAAGATAACAGATAAGAACAGAAGTTTATACTGATGCAAATTTTCATCTGGCTGGGGATCGAATCGACCCTTTATACCAGCGATTCCCAACCTTTTTTAATCCATGTCCCACCTTTACGTTTTTAAATTTCTGTTCTCGGTCTGGGTGTGTGTATGTCTTTCTGTGTTGTCCATGTCCACGACACGGAGTTTCCTAGTGTGGGGCTATGTGTGTGTGGCGTTATTATCTATTAAGGTCATCTGATGAAGACGCTTGCTAAACGAGGTGACCTAAAATTTTACCTTTTTAGTCAGGTTACTTTACCACTGTTACCACTTATACAATTAAAGGGAGTACGTGATTACGCTTAGCAAGCAGTACCATCCCAAATATTGGCCTAAAGTCCAAGACAGAAGAAGCTTAATAATTCTTATATTTGTAAAGTTATACCTTTAACAATTGGTTGCCTGCATTATACGGGCATGAAGTAAATTTATATGTAAACAACACAATTTATACAATCCCGTAAAAGGCCAACGAAGTGCAAAACAATTTAAAAGTCAATGAAGTTTACGAATAAGTAAGCCAACATTAATACAAATTAAGAGTGGATATTATAAAACCGAATTTAAAGCGTGATATATTTTACTTGAAATGCTGCATTTAATAAATACATCTACTTATAGTACATATGTAATTATTCAGTATTGAAGAAAACGATAAAGAAGAAGAATTTTACACAATAAAAATAAATGCTTGACTTCCTGCCTGATGGTAAGCAGAGATGTAGCCTTGGATGGTGAAGCACTAACTTAGAAGATGCCTTCACTCTTGCCTTGAAGACAACATTATAACCCAACGGGAACACTGACGCGGGCAATTTATTCCAATCCAGTACATATAAACTACGAAGAAAAGCGTGATGTTCGTGAAAAAGGAAAATAAAAGGAGATGAATTCACAAGCCACTTCATGTTAAGTGGCCATTGCCCCACAGTACATCAGCGACAACGTCACGGATGCGGCCATGAAAGAGAGAAGAAAGTACTAGAATTCTCAAGCTTCTAATCGGTACACGACGAATTGTTTGCCGGCTGACTCAAACAAGAGTTAATTAACTAAGGCTTTCACGGAAAGATATCCTGTTAATGATATTAATAATATAATATTTATTTGAAGTCCTACCAACACACATGCTTAGATAATATTAAATCACTCTCAAAAATGAGGTAATAAAAATGTTACTAAGTAAAGTAAAGTTTCTTTCTTGCTATATACCATTTCATAAATCATTTTATGTTCATTGCATTCTATAATAAGTAGATACCTAGTAATTTAATTATATTTTTAGCCACTTCATCTTCAATGAGTTAAAAATTGTTGCCAATTTATTTGAAAACTTGTTTCAATTACCTATATATTTTTTATTAGTTCTTAGAGACTGTCTGTGGTTACTCGTAGTCACTAATGTTAACGTGGTCATTAGTCGTAGTCACTAATGATGCCGTGGTCATTATTTCTAGTCACTAATGGTTGGACGTGGTGTAAGTTTACATCGTGTCGTTTTGTAGATTTCCTACATAACTGTTTTAACAATGTAACCAGGCCGTTGACATAGCGACCTTTGCATTAAACGCATGCAACAGTCTTGATAACCACTTAAGAATTTCAATGAATATCAATAAGTTCATATAGATGTTTAACTTACACTTTATAATTAAACTGTTTCGGGCGAAATCGATTTCTTAATATTTGGGATATTTTAATATGAGTGAGCTTTTTTTGACACCAAACGCGAATTTAAACAATGACGGACCGCCGTTCATTCATATAGCCGTTTATTCAGATGAAGTTAATTTAATAACAGTATTGCAATGCTAATATAAACATAGTTAAAAACCTAAAAAAATGTTTTAGTATTTGCTACCTATTTTTGTAGATCTGTTCTGCAAGGCCT
>DWJN01003689.1:0-13260 GCA_018248895.1 Carystus phorcus | reverse complement strand
AATCGTACACGACTTACACAGAGTATCTAAGAAAGTATTTTTGAAGACAATAGTTTACAGACCAAGTGCTGTGCTGTGTTCTAGAGTTACACACGCAGATAGGTACCGATGGTGACACCATTGAACCGGTGGAGTAGAACCGTAGATCAAAATAAAAAATGTGTAAACATTCGTATCGTGATTAATAAAACGATCGTGTCGACTGCTCTGGATTACAATAATGTAGAGAATGAATATAATAAATTTAAAAGAACTGAAAAGAACAGAATTGTTAAAATTAGGTGAGGTGTCTTGAGATCAGACGACAATAAATTTGTAAAATTGCCCGGTGATGAAGCCGTCTTTAAATGAATAAATTTGTTATGTTACTGTTATTTGTTACGTTACTAAAGTATATAAACATGCATCTGTATCTCTAAATGTTAAATTTTAGATTTAATTTGTTATGTTAGATTAATTAAATTTTTCGATCATTTTTACGGTAAATGTTACTTTAATGAGTGCTCTCTAGAGCAAATAACATAAAAGGGGATGCTAGAGCTCATAAACGAAAAGCGATAGTTACATTTGCGCCGTTTGTTCAAATAATTTGAAATCCACCTTAATTGTACGGAGTGTTTATTGATGAAACTATAAATTCTTATGTGTAGCTCCTCAATTCTCATTGGAGCGTTCTACTCATTATTTATATTTAACTAGCGGATTCGGCAGATCTTATCCTACAACATATTAATGAAAACAATTTCTATCAGATCGAAATACGAAATCAAATTGATTCCGAATTCATTCTAACATATACAAATAATTTTCTTTAACTGAGTCCGAACGATTATAAGGAGTTCAGTAACATAAGAACAGAAGAATTAAATATAAAAATATAATTGTCTTAGCACTGCATTGTTTTGATTTATGGTTACTGTCCGCTAGCGAAAAATATCTTTACTTAATCTGTGCAGCGAACGAAGTGGCATTGTCAGTTTATGATACTGTATTTTTGATTGATCAGTCTTTCTGTCTAATCTAATATTGTCTATGCATTTCATCAATCAATACATTACGAATTTACCATTTTAGTTTTGGGTTTTGCGGTAGTAGGGAAATAAATCTTCAGCTGCAAGGAAAACTTACAAACATGGCGTACGTATTACCAAATATCATGAGATGTTTATGCCTGCGAAGCCGCAGTAACATTAACATTGCTCAGACAGTGGGGTACCATGCGAACGTAAGTTTGTTTTCCGAATTCCAATGTCAAGGATTATCGATTTGTGATACGCCGAAAGCAATGATGTTGTAATTTTATGTTTACAGGTAATTGACCATTACGAAAACCCACGGAATGTGGGATCCTTGGATAAAAAAGATAAAAATGTCGGCACTGGGCTGGTCGGTGCGCCTGCTTGTGGCGATGTTATGAAACTTCAGATCAAGGTTGATGAGAACGGAAAGATTATTGATGCAAAGTTCAAAACTTTTGGTTGTGGCTCCGCTATCGCTTCGAGCTCACTGGCTACAGAATGGGTCAAGGGTAAGACAGTGGATGAAGCTCTGACGCTGAAGAATACTGATATTGCCAAAGAACTGTCTTTGCCTCCAGTTAAGCTACACTGCTCTAGTGAGTATTTGTTATTTATTTCAGTTTGTCAATTTCAGCATGTTTCAGAAAGGAACTTATTCACCTTTTGAACTGCAATAGCCTATCGCCATAAACTTCAAAGTTCACGCCAACCATCTCTACTTGTGGCAAACCACATTGATTAACGAGTGTGGCAGTACTGTTAAAGTAACAAAAATATATATATTTTAATTGAGTTTATTATAACTCATTTAAGTCTTAATTTTAATTTTTTTACAGTGCTTGCTGAGGATGCTATCAAAGCAGCTTTGTCAGACTACAGAATCAAGCAACAGGCTCAGAAGAATGAATAAGGGCAGGAGACAGAGTCTCAATGTTGGAACAGATCTGTGATTGTATTAGGAGTTGTAAGGAATGATTTTAGACTAATCTGTAGGTACTCGCAAAAATCTAGAATTGCATAGATAAAATATCTGTCTGCACACAAAATGTTATATTACATATATCTCCAAATTATGTAGAAACTTTCAAGTATAACAACTGAAAAGATATAATTGTCAGTAGTGTTGACTTATTTATTGTTGTAAATTTATTTCAATAAAGTTTAATCAGTAAAATTTTGTTTCTTTTTGACTTTGTTATCATAATGGTGAAGTGACATTTGAGATATTTAAATTTTAAATGCAAATTTTTAAACTGGTATGTGTATAAAATGTTTAGTATGAGATACAAGTTTGTACTTTCAAAGGAAAATTAAAGCAATTTTTTTTTGTATAAATTAGTACTTAAACTATAATAATATTATAAAGCTTTATATTGAAGCAGCTGGTTATATAGCAAAATTTTTGTATAACATTTGCAAAATTGTCACTCGACAAATAATCTTAATTTGATGAGTTTAGAGTCCTTGGGCATTTCAATGTGTTAATTATCATGATCCTGTGGGTTATTATACATTACAAGGACATACATAAGCCTTAATTAAACCATAAACATGTAACAACAGATTTCATATATGTATGTATTACATACACTGACGTGTCCATATAAATTTTATGAAGTTGCTAGACTTATGTTCAGTAAAATATATCTAGCACTTGTTAATAAAACAGAATTATGGATAAGTGATTAACTGGATTTTTCCAGTCAGTTATTCTATCCAATCAATTATTCGTCATTTGAGATTAAAAATAGTTATGACTGCAATCAAGTCTCGAATTTTGGGTAACTCGCGTAACTAATACAGCCCTATGATTCATGAATGACCTTGTAATTCATGATAGATTGACAGACCTATCGGGTATAGTTAGTATTATTTTTCTCATGTACTAGTCATGTACTAGACAAACGAGCAGACCAGCCAAATGATAGTAAGTGGTCACCGTCACCGATAGATATCAGAAACACCAATGACTGATGGGTTGCCGGCCAAGAAGAGAGAAGGAAAATAGTATATACATATAGTCACGCCTTTTCCCCTTTGGGATAGGCAGACACCACTTCCTTTAGGCGAATGGAAATGCTCGATGAGGAAGACCAAGGACCTTTCACAATCAGGTAGAAGACTCCTGAAGAAAGATCAGGTGAGAAGCTTCCTAAACCTGCGAGCATGTATAAAAAGAGTGATGAAAATTGATGAAGCGAGAGATGTATGTCGGAATCGTAGCAAGTGAAAAGTAAATGGTAGGTGGATGGGAAATAGAAAATAGTATATAGGAAAATCTACAGGATAAAGTTCGGTGAGGGCCCAACTGCAAGCTCACCACCGATTGTATACAATATTTAAAAATATCACCAATTTTAATAACTATTACAAACTATGCATACCTACATATTATTCAAGGGTGTTTGTGACATTAGATACAACTTATACATTTGATGTTACTTAGGAATGTCTCTTATTAATAGTTGACTAAGAGCTACTTTGCTAGCTAATTGGTATCGTTGAATTTTGACAAATAGTAAATAAAAAGATGTGATTTGTACAAAACTTATATTTACTTATTACAAATTCATTACAAAGAGTAGGTAGTCTATGTACAGTCATGGCTTTGTCAATATGCCAAGTTTGAGCAATGCCAACTGAGCCGCGTCGGCTTTGGCTTGCTTCTTGTTCGCGCTGGCGACCGCCGGCTGGTACTCCACACTCGCCACTTTCACCTGCCAAATAAAAAAAACTTTTACCTACTTTTAATTTTATTATCTATATAAAAATCAACGTTTGTTTATTTGTTTTTTTATGGGAGAGTACCGATGTCTTTATGAAATTTGTTCAGAATGTTCTGGAAAAGGTTTTGGTAACAATATATCGGTAGTTATATCGATTGGACATTATAATTTATGAGTTACAGCGTAGCAACGTGCGGTGGTTACAGATAGATAGTTATACCATTATTACCAATATTACAAGTAACAATCTAATAAGTAACATATGAACCAAAGTTTTCTAAATTTTCAATAACACATTTCTTCCTAATTAAAATATTTTTTAGACAAATTTATTTACGGTTTGCACACCACACAACATACTGTTTTAATTAGTACTAAAGGTGACCTTTTGTAATATTACGTCACAATTTTACATTCAATATTTGAGGCATGAAATTTCTCTGAATGATGAAATCGTTGAAAATATTACGCAATTTCTAAATCTACATATTTGCGTAATCAAACAAATTTAATACCAGGAAAACAAGTGTCTAAACAAAAATAGTAGTCATTGTTTGTTACCTACAGATTATGATAATTTGGAGATCGCATCTACATGATAAATTGCGAGATATTTACTGATATCGTAACCGAAAAACAACAATATGCAAATGTTACTCAAAAACGATCTCTACTGTAAATATTATTAGAACTTCAAAACGCATGAATAGATTTTATAATTTCAACACAAAATTTTGCAACCGTCTGATATACGAGATCAGCTATTTCATTTAAATATCAGTATCATTTCATATATGACACATCATTCTTTGATAGCAAACCGTTATCGATTCCACTCACTATAAGTGTGGGACAGAAAGTTTCCAATCATTTGCTGGCTATTAGGTATAAAAAAATCAGACACTATTTTCTCATTATAAAAAGCTTTCTGTGAACAAAATGTTAAGGCTTCAAACGATAAACGCGCGCTTAAACCTTACTTTTCTCAATTAATTTTCACAATGTTGGTTAAGCGTGTACACTCGTAACAAAAAATATTGATGTTTTTTATGTTTACCCTTTTCACCTTTACATATGAATAAGAGTATGAAAAAAAACATGCAAATTAATGTTTTCCTGAAATGTTCAATAACGAATACGGTTGAATTTGTTAAAATAATTTGAGAGGCTAATACATTTCTTGTTAATACGTCCCTGTTGTATGAAAACTATTATGTGTTTAAAGTAGAGCCGGCGATTGTCCAAACATTTGTTCCGTTTTTGTAATATTTTTCATAATTTTTTTCATAAATGCACGTAGCCTATTGGTCGTAGCGTTGTTATAAAGGCATAAAGCCTTCCTCGGTAAATCGACTAACACTAAAAAATTCTCAATTGGAACCAGTAGTATCCCAGATTAGTGCATTGAACCAAACAAAATAAATAAATAGTTGAAGCGCTCATAGCCCGGCGGCTCGCGTTGATCCTATGCGATCGACAGAGTTACTTGGATGGGTGAGCGCTAGTGGCAAACATTTCTTGAGCGTTTCCGTGCTTCGGAGGGCACGTTAAGCCGTCGGTCCCGATTGCTACGAACATAGCAGTCGTCAAGCCATGTCGGAGGCCTTCGGGCGGTTTGAAAACTTCCGACACTTGGGTTGTCTAACCCCTCCACCAATCCGCATTGCAGCGTGGTGGAGTATGCTCTAGACCTCAGTGTTGAGGGGAAACCCGTGCTCAGTAGTGGGCCATTAATTGAAGGCATAGAAATAGTTAGATACAAACCTTAAATAGGAAGTTTTTCTTGTGATCCGGCCCGCACTCGAAGCAGAGCGTGTACTCGGGCGGGCCCAGCTTCTGTTTGGAGCAGTACTCGCCGAGAAGCGACACCGGGTGCTTGCCGCCCGCCACCAGCGGCGCGGGGCCTCGCCGCCCTATCCTCTGCGACTTCGCCTGACCAATGTCACACTTCACTTGTATTCAATAATAATAATTTAATATTCAGAGTATAACGTTTATAGTAAACAGTAATGTCGGGTACACATTTGCGAAATGTAACATGTAATGTAACACGTAATGAAAGTATTTCCATAGTGTGCTTCCATAGTGGGCTTGTGCGTACGAACCGTGCTCAATACGCGCATGAAATGAACAGAGCATTACAACATTATAACACAAAGTGGCGCGCAGTGTGCACGGAGCGTCAATGTGGACCGATTGTGTGTATCTTTACTGCGGAACGTGCACGAACCATGGAAGAAAATACACCTACTACAGAGGCTACAGCAGAATCCTGGAGTGAAAAAAAAAATGCAATTAATTGATTTGTACAAAACAAGAGAAATTTTGTGGAATCAATGACGCCCCAACCATCAACATAGCCAGTAAGTAACTGGCCATCACAATCGACGGACTGAGCTATGTTCCCCGCGCGCGTGCCGAAAACAATGTTGAACGTATATGCTCGGTTCGTGCGCGCCCTGCGTCCACACTTATGAAATGCTCCTCTAATGTTACATTTCGCAAATGTGTACCCGGCATAAGAACCATGCTGTTTGACATAGATCCACCATCTCCATTTTTCCACCGAACATGAGGACGCACTGCGAGTATCCCTCCTTACGTTGCTAGCACCCCGCCCTTACCAACGAGGCGGTTTGCTTCGTCGTTCGTTATACGCACCGCTATGGATTGGAATAGCTTGCCTGCTTCGGTGTTCCCTGATACTTACGATGTGGGAGTATTCAAGAGGAGAGTAAATAGGCTTTTACTAAGTTAATGCGTCCACCATCTTAGATATCTTCACCACTTACCATCAGGTTAAGGTCAAGCGTTAACTTATCTAAGGTAAAAAAGTATACCGAATTTGATTCCCATACAGCAATGACCACATACCATGAGGTGGCTCGCCTGCTCGTTTATCGGTTAGTTACATAAAACATGTCCAAATCTATCTAAAGACACATATAAACATCAAATTCAGTCACAAGACGGAAATAAATGTGTATAAAATACAAGTCATTACATTAAATTACATGTCATTATATCCGATTACTGAACAAATAATGTGCAAGGAAGTTGTCAATGCAAGGACAAATGGTGTACTTACAAACTTATTGGTGGCCTCCTCCCGAGCCTGGAGGCCTCTAGTGTCCAACTTGACCTCAAGCAACAGCGGCTGGAGCGTGCCAGTGCCCTCCTTGCCGAGACCTTGGCCCGGAGTCCATCCCATTTTCTGTAGCAGATGCATTCCCATGCCACCCTCCACTGGCGCCGCCCGAACCAATTGATCCTATACAAAATCTCGTTTATAATCATTACAATCCCACCCACACCGAACAAGACTCTAACTGTGCCCAAACAATCTAATCTCCAACATAATGTTGCCAATTTAAAGCGACAAAACACGACCAAAAAAAAAACAATCAAAGGAATCGTTACACAATTTGACCATAGTATTACAGTTTATAAATTACGAATAGAATTTATGAGATGATAAGAGTAATATTTTTTTGTCGCGACCAATTTTCTTGTACATTTCCCTCCCGTCCGGTAGATACTTACCTCGTAGAATGGCAACACTGTTAGTATTGCGCCTATCACCTGTCGACGACGTATCGTGATGCTCTCGTCCCCTTATCACATACAAGCTGCAACAAATATTCACGTATTCCCCATTCAAGCCATGTTTTTCTGGGAGCCCCTAACATTTACAGTCACTATACTAAAAGTATAAGCAAGTAAACTGCGGGCTCATAGAATTACGAGGCTACATTAAATTCATTTGATTTGTGTAAATAAATTACAATCTCCTCTTAGATGTTTACACAAAATATCAAAGGATGTGGCTTAACGATTACTGTTGACGACTTTTACTTCAATCTTGGTTTTTTATGGTAATTATAAACTTTTTTTTAACGTTATAATTACCATAGGATAAAATAGTGTGTACTTCTAAGATAGGGGAAAACTGAATATTTGTGTGCATCGGTTATGATAATTTACATGCCATGATCATGGCATGATTATTACCATTCGAACGTCTATGACACGGTGTAAGGAGGAAACTGCGAGAGTTCTCTCTTTACACACCACGAAACAAAATATCGAATTGTGACGGTTACAACAATGTTTGTGTTATATAAATCGTAAGCGGTATACATTTGTAAACATTATTTATTTAAACTTTATTGACCATAATAAAAATTACGGTACGAATGGCGAGCATAATGAATATTATTATACTTTAAATTGGAATTTGTTACTTCATATTGTATTTAAATTGATTATATATACGTATAATACCAATTTTATTAAGAAAACATAAAGTTTTTTAAATATAGGCTCTAAAAAGTTCATAATATTTATTAACGCATGCAAGTAGCATAGTAATTAAGGATGTAAAAAGTATTGCTATACATAATATTGTAATATAAAAAATTTCGTGTTATTCAACGAAGCTATGTGCAATTATTGACAAATGAAATGTTTAAATAAAAGTGATTTAATTTGAATCACCAAAAATATATTTAAAATAAGGAATAGTTTAATATTAACTGCATGATTTTCAATTTAAATGTGTGCCAAAGTGTATGTGTTCAATCAAATATTGCGTGTGTAATAAAAATATATTAATATAGGCAAAGAAATTTAGTTCAATATTTCAGCGAAAGTGTATGTTTAGCTGACTGGAAACAAAAATGTTTTTTTAATAATTATTTATTAAAAAATTTAAATTAATAGTTTTTAAACTATTAAAAGTTTATCCTTACACTGAAATGTCAGAAATCGATTTCATTCGACCCAATATTAATATTTAGCGTGTAACAGATTGGATTTATTTATCCAACGGATATCGTGAACATAAAATTGAAATACATAATATCCTCTACAATACTTCTTTTTTAAGGGCTTGATAATGCTAATGATATGAAAATTCTCGAAGTACTTATGAAAAATCTCAAAGTACTAAATTAATTACTATTATAGATATTATTTATGAACAGAATGTGATAAAACAAATTTTATCTCAAGCTTCCTAAAATATATCAGGATAAACCCAAATCGATTAGCTACAACAAATGAACAAACGGATCAAACTAAAAATCATTATCAAGGGATCTATTGCGTTAATAAAAAAATAGTCATCTTTCGAGAGTAACTATCAAACAGTTTTATATGTGAAGTTTATAGGGTGTAAGAAAAATTCGATATGCCTACTATCTAGTAAAATGTTTAACTTGGAGCATTTATACTATAGGAGATTCAGGCACTTATAAATTGTATGAGACGTGCCTCTTGTTAAATGAACTTTACGTAAACATATTAACGCAATACTTAATAAAGTACGTCCAATTTTTAAGTGCTGCCATCTACGAACGCTCCAAGCAACAACCAATGTTGTAACCGACACGTGTTCACACAGGTCAGAAGGGATAATACGTGTGTATTATGAGTTCTGACCGAACATCGGCCGCAACAGGAACACCGAGTGGCGACTGTAACGCGATTCCCGTCGCTTCCCGCTGAAAGAAAACGCATTGAGAGAGGCTTGCTGCAGTGATGTGCCATTAGTAACATGTCGTGTCCGAGCGACTTTCGGGGACCAAACGGAATGTGGCAACAGAAGGCGCATTCGTATATTTAACGTACACTATTATTAGTGTACGTTATATTATTATAAGTGTATGTTATACTATTATTAGTGTATGTTATATTATTATGAAGCTGAATAGTTTGTTTGAGTACACTAATATCAATAATTACTGGTTTGAATTGAAAAAATCTTTCTGTGTTGCATAGACAGTTACCTAGGAAGGCTATAGGCTTTATAACATACCGCTCCGACCTATAGGAGTTCAGTAGTGATAAGAAATCTATACTCATAATATAAAGCTGAAGAGTTTGTTTGTTTAAACGGGCTAATCTCAGGAACTACTGGACCGATTTGAAAAATTCTTTCAGTCTAAGATAGTTCATTTATAGAAGAAGACTATAGGCTATAGAACATAATGCTAAGATGAATAGGAGAGGACCAGCAATAAAAAATATTGCGAAAACGGCAAAATTTTGAGCTTTCCATGCGTGCGCTGAGTAAACGGTGAAAGTTACTCAAAAATCATGTATTATTAAATTGTTCCCCTTTAAAAGATCTAAATACAAGTCCGCGATAGCATTATGTCTAGCTTTTAAGGTTAACACACTATAACCATTTATATGGCACAACAACGTTTTCTGGTTCATCTAGTATAATATAAAGCTGAAACGTAGTTTTGAAAACACTAATATTAAGAATACTGGTTCGAATTGAAAAAAATCTTTGTGGTAATTTTCTTGTGTGTTTTTTCTCGTTTGGTAGGTATTGATTATATATATTTCTAACCAACCGAAAAGACGTAGCAAATCAAACGAAAAAAAACACGTTTTTTTTTCGTTACAATCAAAGCGTTTTGAACTATTTTGTACAGTTCAAAAGTGTTAGAAACACGCAAAATACCATATTTTTTGTAACGTTTCGAAAAATTAAATCTCAGGATACGGCAGCTGCAATAGTAAATAATTATTTTGTAAATGAATACTGTTCAAGTATCCTAATCTTTGTCAATATTTTTTAACGTTTCTGTAAAAATAAGAACTTCTAATAACATTGTAACCCTTTTATAAAGGTAGCGGTTACAACAAGTATCCGTTGATTTTAGCCTTTTCGTGATTGTAATTACAATAGTAATACATAAATAATAAGGCGATCCTTCTGTTGCCAATTTCCTATTTAGAAACGACTACACCGAATCTCATTTGTCTTAAAAGTCTCGCTGCACAAAATATGTCCTTCCAAATATTACATATCACAGTACAATTACTTTTCAATTGATAGTAACTGAATATTACAAATATTCAAATGATTATCTGACTTCTGCAAACTAAAGTTAACAATTGTTGCAAATTGACTCAAAGAGAAGCGAGACATATATTCTGACAATTCATTTCTTTGTAAAGTCAGAAATAACAAGTTTATAAATTCTCGTGAATTAGATAATATGAATTCAATGTAATAAAACGTCGCTTCTCTCTGGCACATTTATATTAATGCAGTGAATGTATTTAATTTATTAATTATTTATTTAATCATTTACTAAACGTATATGTGTTTCCTCGTTATTTACAAACTGGCACATCACTAGCATGTAGTATTAAACAAAACCAGTGACTTGTAAAAATAATTTACGATTATATCTTTTTCATAAACTTGTAGTTTTTCATAATAGTAACATATATCAATAATTATCTGTGTACATTGTTTTCAGCCAGGTTTTGTATGATACCCATATCCAAAATAATGTTAATCGCAAAATTGATCCAAAAGCAATTTTAAACCATCTACATTTTAGGACAACAAAAATGACATCGTTAATGAAAATCCATGAAATTCCGTTGCGTATTTTAAAATTAATAAATTCGATATTCAAACAGCTTTTAAATAGATGTACTTCAAAATTGCGTTTTGCAATAATTCGACGATGAGATTAAAGATAGGTGTGAATAGTGTGTCGAGCGAATTTGTTCATTATTGCTTGGTGTTAGAGTACCTTTTTGGCCCAGGCCTGCGTCCCGCTGGCGAGCTCGCGCGGCGTCAGTATATTGGCCCCGGTGCTGCCCGTGAACTGTCCCAACGCTGTTTTCGACCACCCAAACTACACAATCCAAAACATACCAGTTTCAATTAAAAACTGTGAAGTCAACAAACACTGTGCTACTCTGTGGCACAACCACAGAGAATAGAACACTGTACTCTATGTCTGTGCATTAAATAATGAACTACATAAATGCCGATTGTCAATTATTGAACATGTAAGTCAGCTAAAAATACACTGTATACAGACGATTATAAATTTTTTTTTGTGTTTTTTATTTCATCCCGATTATATTTTCCATTTTAAAGTTTTCCAGCTCTAAAACGATAAATATCTGACAGTAAGTGGCAATGTGGAAACGGGACATGTTACAATGCTGTCAGTCTATTAATTTGTTACTTAAAATTAGTAGCAAATAGTAAAAAAATAAAAATGACAAAATAAAGGTTAAGGCTACAAATAAATATACTTACACCGTGTGTCTCAGATATTTCATTCTGTTCTTGTTCCTTGCGGATTATTGCCAGCTTCTGCGATACGATGGCTGCCACGTCCTACAAAATAATGGTTTACAATGGTTATACAAAAGATCAACAATCACCTATAGACACAAAACATTTGATATGAACTTTTTTGCATACTGTTGTTATAGCAAAATCTTCAAAAAGATATAATTCGGATATCTTATGTTACTTAAAAGTTGATGCAATGATGTCAACTACTGTTAAGCTCCATTTATATAGAGAAACATAAAATGTAAAATATTTAATTTGATTATTGTCGAGACAAATGAAGCATAATTATTATACATGAATATACAAAAGAGCATCTTTGAATTCTAAATATAAGTTATGATAGCCATACAGCTTCAAAAAATTATTACTTTTTCTTTCTCAATAATTAAAAAAAAGGGTATTTTATGATAAGAAAAAAAAAAAACATTATTAAGCTGTTTTTAGAAAAAGTTTACTGAGCTATTTGTAGAAAACGTTAATAGGTTTCGTTACTATAACAGAAGGCAAGAAAGAAATATGTAGAGGAATATATATTTGACTCACGATTCTGGTCTCCATGTTAGGGGGTAGAGCTTGCGGTCCCGGGGCAGGCAGCGCTGGCACCGTGTGTAATTCTGATAGAGTAATAACATCCATAATGATACCACAATATAATAAAGGACTTTTCAAGAACAGGGAAATTAATATTAAATAAGATTAATGCTCTATTTCATTTAATATGGCAAGGTTCTAAATTTAAAACAAGATATGAAACCATGGAATAGTAATCAAGTATCATATGGTAAGCCAGTGTGTGTTTACGAAACTTTTCAAAATAAGGCAATGTGCAAGTATAGTATCTAAAAAGATTTTCAAAATAAGCTAGTGTACAAATTAAATATATAAAAAGTTTTTCAAAATAAGCAAGTGTTCAAATTATACATATAAAAAGTTTTTCAAAGTTAAGCTAGTGTACAAATTAACTATATAAAAAATAAATAAAACAAGACAGTGTACAAATGAAATAGAAATAACTGCTTGAGTATTTTTAAATGTACGCTTTTACACAAACAAAGACATTAAACATATAAGAAACATAATTAAATATGATGTTTTTGTGTAAACATTAAGTAAAATGTTGAAGAGGACTTACCGCTACCCGAGGTGAAACTTTTCAAATAAGATGGAGGATTAATTTTCGGAGGTTCTGGCAGCGCAAGAGGAACCCTTTAAAGATAATTATAACATTACTAGACGAACCAGCAAACGTCCTTTTGCCATATAAATTATTATTTTAAAACAATTTTATGATAACCATAAAAATGTTTATAGTAGGCTAACCTTAAAAGCTAGACATATGCTGTCGCGGACTTTTATTTAGAACTTTTAGAGGGGAACAATATTGTAATAC
>DWJN01003688.1:0-13263 GCA_018248895.1 Carystus phorcus | reverse complement strand
GTATACGAGTACATATATTATGCGATCGCAGTGGTCCTATCCTAACTGTATGTATAACCTGTATCTTAGTTCTTAATGGGCCTATCTGTTTATTTAAGTGTCGGGATCGACTCATAATGAGGGCGAGAAAAATGATTATTTTTGGGTTGTGAATGTTAGTCATGTCTGTTTGTGACGTCAGCCGCGAAACAAGGTGGAACTGCGCGGATTTGAGCGCGTGAACATTTGTTTTATACACAGAACATAAAGAGAAGTGTTTGTGGTTTTAAACAAGTTTTGGGGTTATGTACAGTCGGTTTTGTTAGACTTGTCTTAATTAGTAAACAAACATTTGTTGCAAAAATACACACACAATCACACGCCATAAACACGTTCTAAGTAAAGTTTTTAAAATACATTAAATACCTATGATTCTATTTACTCAAAACCTGCTTTTAAATTCACCGTTAGATCACTTAATTTTTTTCAAAAATTAAATATTACCCAACGTGATTTACATAAAATTACATATTTTACAAAGATTTTCAGTGTTGCTTATGTTTATGACTTTTAGTAGAGGTCCCCGACAACCCATCTATATATTAACCCGAACTCCGTTGTCTAACAATTATTAAAAAAATACAACAGCCTTAGTCGTTTTTGCTTAACTAATTAACTTCGTCATAGATTATTGACAGATTAATTTTTAAAAATGGCTGATATATATACGATCTTTAGTTTTATACTTGGTAAACTTTATATTCATTTACTTTGCTACATTCGTTTCAACTCTATCATTATGTCATGTCTTCTTTGCGCTAGACTCAATATAAGCACAGGATTTTTTTGTGAAAAATATATTATACATATATTACACATCTGTGCTTCACGTACATAGTTCACAACAAGACAGAGATGAGAAACAAATTACGTTTGAGTAGTTTCCGAGCCGAGAACAAATTGTGAGCCGTAATGAGACAGACAAGACATCCATCATAACTTTAACTTATAAAGGAACTGCCAAGTTCTGTACTAACTAAATAACTCGTAACGTATGTACAGTGAAGTCACATACATTATATTACTGGTAAAGTATAGAAGAGGGAGGGTCGAAATTAATTTCAATAAAGTGTCAGTTTTTGATAGTTAATACTACTGTTGATTAATAAAATCACACTCTGAAGTTGTAAATTTATAGCATAATGGGAAACAGGTCTTTTCCTAACGTGATCTTGGAACAAAGTGAGTGACCGGCGCATTTCTGTCGCCTTATATATGTATGTACATTATATTACGAACTTGTTTAGATAATTTTCGTCACACGCCAAAGAATCTATTTTTTAACTGCTGCTGAATATTGATAACAATGGGGACCCACGATCTAACCTGCCCACCGTAAGAAGTACAAAGTGCTAATTTGACAACAACAAAACGTTACCGAAATAAAAAATATCAATATCAACCCATGGCATACACCATACATAATTATGTGAATGAACTAAAGACACTACAGATATTAAGAATTTTATAGGAGATGGATTCTAATACTTTAGTTTTATTTAAAATCTATTACAAATGTCCATAGGGATACAATGTGTATTTAACGTTAAATTATACTTAAAACACCTGTTTGCTAAGTAACAAACATCTAAAGCATACGAATAAAACAATTTCACTCAGCAAATATTTTAAGATCTTAAAGATGAACGAAAATGACAATACAGTCAAGTTTATGAAAATATAAGCCTTGAAACTGTTACCCACTTAGTTCCGCTCCCAATTAGCGCCTGAATGTCATCTTTCGTGTCTCATTTATCCGGATTAGCTCTGTCACAACGGTCCGGGATCCAGTTATGGCCGGTTATAGCTGGTTATCACCGGCATAATGCGTCTTCTCGACTAATGGAGGTAGTGCTCTTAATTAGAAGCGTATTCAGCTGCCATACCTGCATAAAATATAACTGAGATTGTATAATACCCAATGAAGTTGTATTTTACCTGAACTTCGTGCATGTTTTCAAATATGTTGTGTCGGCATGTTTTCGGTAAAGAAAATAAAGGTAAACACAAAAATGGCGTAACAAACGAGTTTAGTTAGTTTCAAACGATTTTTTGTATCACAGAATAATATGCGCAAACAAAATCATATAAGGAAAACAATTGTCGCATAATCTATCCTGTTTATATAAACATGCTTAATACGCAAATTGACCACAAAGTGTTTTAAAACGGGACGCGATCAAATTAATCCGCATATCGTTACACCCAAACGCGCGGCCATTTTTGCGATGTGCGTCCGCGAGTTATTTTGCAATGAACTAACCGGTCGAGCTTATTAAATTAAAATGACAACGATTCGGATATAAAAGCTCGTTTTATGCAAATCCGACAACTATTGTGTGCGTGATTTATTCGGCAGACGTAACTTAAAAAAGCTCGTAAAACAGCAGATTACGCGAGCAAGCATTTTGTCATAAAGGCCGGTCGCACACGCTGTATGTATATATTGTTACTATTCGTGAGATTTGGGACGTTCTGGCTAAATTGTGACCGCAAACTATACGTATCTGCAAATCTTTTTTTGGCTCGCGGACGTTTATGGATCTCATATATTATTCTCCGTTACAAGTAGCAGCTCAGCTTACGGCATCCGAATAATATTTTACATTACGTGTGATGGAGGCTTGTTGGAAATAAGGTGGCCCTTTTATTGTGCCTATTGTGACTGAATTTTCCTGTTTGTTGGGTTTTGAATGGCGTGACACAACGTGTACTGCGAGCCTTTAGTAAATTGCGAAATATGTTCACCTTTTTGTTTCCAAACGAACACCAACACAATATTTTTATACGACCGCACATTAATTTAAAGGCACGAAACTGGCTTCTATAGAATAACATTATTTGCAAATTCGCTTTGCTAATTACATTAATAACTATGTTAATGGCACTTTCGTTTTTAATGAGGCACGACAAATGAATGGATATGTAACAAAAATCTGTAAAAAAAAATTACGTGATAACGTCATAAGAAAACATTGACGAAAATTGAACAAATAAATCAATTATTTTTTTATTGAATCTTACATTGATAGATACTGTTTCTTATGAACATATGGAATTATCGGAAAATACAGCTACGCACGATCATTTTTTCATTAAATACTGAATTAAATTTAAATACAGCCGGCGTTTATAGATAAGACGTAATCACGTCAAAAAATTAAAGAAGTATTACGTAAATTTGGCTACATACTAAATAAAAAATACTATTAAAATCTCCCAATATGTACAAAACCGCTAGTTAAAGGAAATTATACAAAGGTCATTTCAACAATAATTAGATATAATTATCAGCCGATAACACTTCCTACATTACAATTGAGCTTAAAGAAGAAAATTACTTCATCTGTTACTTCAATAGAAGAAATCTTCCCTTGCTCGTGGTTCACTCTGCAGAAAAAAGGAAGGGGTTATGGAGAGTTTCATCCCTACGGTATACATGCAATGCTTTTTTTGCACGAATGCATTTTAGCCGTGAAATGTCTTTGTTTTTTAGATTGGGGCGTCGCCGCGTCGATAAAGTCGTCGTCGTCTAACAATAATTGAATCCTTTATCCATTTTCCAGGACATGTACTATATAATTCACGACTAATAGGTTATTTTTATTAAACTGAAATTATTACACTAACACTGTGTTAATTAACACTTTTCTTTCTGAACCTCTCAAGAGGAAATCACTTTCCTTAAGTGCTTTTCCCGGTAGCTATCACATTTATAAGACACAGTTTAGTAAAAGACGCCAATGTAATCCACTGTTTTAATTACACTTTTTATACCATCGTTCCCCGACAAATGTACGGAACGGACTATCAGTAATCCGGAAAAAGCAAAATATGATCCATTTTTTACGTGAAGCTAACTTCCACCCTCTTCTTTAATTTAGTCGGCAAACTACTCGTAGTAGTAGGAGGCTTGACAATGCTATCATTCTTTGTTAGGCAATAACGCATTGGTGATGTCCAATAACATGGTTCGTCTGCTCGTCTGTACCTTTAAAAAAATAGAGTTCAGGAATTTGTAATACGGTTTCCAGTTTGTAAGGTATACTTTCCCTGAAGCAACCACAAATAATTTACATTTACGCTTTTCAATCCAGACTAAAGTTTCACAGTCCAAATTTCGCACTTGCTAGTCTGAATCAAGAAAATACACTGAATAGCGCACTCGAGCTAGTCGAGCCTACATAACGCATTTGCCACACAATAAATCTTCATAAAAAGAGATTGCACATCCAGACCATTCAAAGAAAACTATTGAAAGACTCAACCAGCCTTTTCCTCGGTACTGTTTCATCGTTTCTAGTTACCCGGAGGCGCTCTATTTAAATTTCAGCCCTTCTAGCGTGCTTCTTTGGCTGAATGAAGCATCCACTTTTTATGTTAATAGTCGGCATATGATCGGACGGAGCATGTAATGGTAAATGACAACTGCCACAATACAAGTGACTCATAATGCATTTCCTGCCGACAATCGATGTATCCGGACAGTCAAAGTAGTAGTAGCTAACGTACAAGTTTACACAAATACCATCAGTGGTCAATTAGAAGATACAACTTGAGTCTACTATAAAGAGGAATCTGGTATTACTGCGTCAACAGCCAACCAATATTACGGCCAGTATAAGACGGCCTCACACCGTTGTTTACGCGGACTAAACGCGACCTTTATGTGCATTGTCCTTTGGCAATGGCAAAATTTAATTTACATTGCCCAGAGTAACAGGATTAGGTTTAATATAAGCGTCCTACACAAATACTTTGATCTCGTTAGCAGAGCGGGGCTTACGCTGTTTATTAAACGTTGAACAATGGACAAAGCGAAGGTGATCGCAGAACAGATTATCACGACGGTGTTCTACTTTAATATCTTCTTTATCAACGTATACAGCGACGGAATAATAAAGAAGTTAGAATGTAGCTCACCATGGGACTTGAGGTTATTACAGTCATTACATTTGTCAGGCAATTAGAACCTACATACTGCTAAATTGCCTCAATGCAAATACACGTTTTTGAACTTCTGAAATTTTTATACCTTTCGGAAGTTTCCATCAAAGCTAGATAATTCTTGTCCATCGATATCAGAAAATGGCGGTTCAACTACCTTATAAAACACGGACGAAGAAACTTAAAATGCACATGGTGCATACATCAATGGAGCATCGCCTATTTTAGCGGTAGGTCCTGATTTTTTGGATATTAGGTTCAAGTGTCCCAAATGAAACTCAATCAATAAATCTAATTCCCTGAGAAAATAAATGTATAATCTAAGTGATCGACCGACTTAAAGACCAGCTAGCAGAATAAGTGACCGCTAGTGGCAGTCACTAACTTATCCATCGATCGGTAGTGTCGTAGCATTGTTAAGTGTGGTCTAGACTTCCTCATGGGATGTAGAAAGACCCGTGCCCTGTAATGGGATATTAATGGACTAATGTCAATAAGGTGTTACATCCACATTGCAAAATGAAAGTTTACTTACCTACTAGGTACGTCAAATTTTGATATTAGGTTAGCTTTACCTTTTTTAACAGCTACGGAATAAATTGTAAATTATGAATACAATGTTTCTAACAAAACTTTTAATTAATAACCCTCAAAATCAAATTGGTTGCTATAAATTTTTAATAACATTACGGGCAAATTAATTGTTGTGTGAAATTATCATTGACTATTATGTAAGTTGACTGCATTATACTGTGGATTAAGCTCATTCATTATTTAATCCTATTACTAATGATTTGGAGAATTTTCATTAAAATTTATTTGGCCGGAAATTATCGAGAACCGAGTCAGATATTTTAAAATGAATGACACAAAGGGAAAATGAAATTTATTTAATTAACGTAAGCGGCGCTGCGTAATTTGATATTCAGTTCCGGTTCATCATAATGGATACTGTGCAATAAATTTTGCATAAGAATATCGTTACTTTATCATTACTCCGTTTTATCATTCGTATTATGAACCGTAGATAAAGGCCGTGAACGAATTACGCGGAGCAGCCGTACGTGTCCGGGGAAATAAACAAAAGACGGGCTGAGGCGAAATAAATGTTACTTCTTAAGGCTACACATTCATACCTTTAGGATTCCCCGTTGGAGCGAGGACACGGATAGCTTAATTACGAGCCTCTCAAACATAACATTCTACTCTCGACAACAAACATTCATCCGTCACTTATATATGCGACTAGGGAATTGAGTCTGAAAGGTCGCGTTTGGTATAAAAGGTCTATAACATGAACGATAATGCTTATATAAATAGCCAACAAATAAAGAGAAGCCGCCTAATGATACGTGGTCATAGCCACCCATAGACATAATACTATAAGGCTAGTAATTCCAAAAGTCTGATTGATTGGCCAATCGACCAAATCTTCCAATGGAACCACAACGAATCATTCGGCGGCTAACTCGAGTCAGGATAAACAGCAATGTAATTTCATGGCAAAATAATACCAGTAAGATATTTTTTTTATAACTCAACTTCAAAGCAATACCGTTCCACTGCAGTGCACTGTTTTGTCGCCTAGTTGAGGAGAAGCAACCTCTAACCATGGTGCTTGTAAACAACTTTGGCTTTATAAAGTCATTCTTATTCCTCCATCATCAAGTCAGTTATCTAGCAAAGTTCAGAGCGTTCAATTATTTTATGCACTAACTTTCTTTCTTGCTTATGTCTTAGCTGACATCAATGATGCCTTTGATGTTGTTGATGTCTATGGGCAATGAACTTGTGTCTGCTCGTTTCACACCTATATAGTTACTTGAAAAACGAACCAAATATTATGGACATATTGTTGATAAAGAGTTACAGTAGGAACAATGCAATCCAGTGCCACGTCACGAGGCACTGTATCCGTTTTTAGTGAACTCAATTCCTGGTTGACTCCAAATATCCTTGTGAATTCACAGCCACGCCCCGTATCGCGGGCCAAGCCGAGCGGAAAATTGTATGGAGGCGCAGGTACCTGCCTAATCTACATCTGTTTATGCTAATATACTTAATGAAATGTAGTGTCTGTCTGTGCAATTTAATTTGTGTTAGCCCGAAATTTTTAGCAAGTTAAACGAATAAGCCACCTAATACTGGTTACTTGGTTCGTGTTTTTCATCAACTTGCGAATTTAGGTGCCTACGAGAAACTATTGTAGCCCTGTTTAGATTCAGCTCTCAATTAAATTTATGTGTAACTTATCGACAACAGTTTGGTTCAGTTCGACAAGTCTTTGATTCAAAAGGATATTTCATCAACTTAACAAAACAATGGAGCCCACACATATTCACCATATCTTCTGAAATATATTATTACTGGATTAACAATGTTTTGATGATATGAACAAAAGTGTGTGAGTGAAATTCACACATAATAGAAACGAAATTTCAGAAAAGTTACCTAGTTTAAAACTTGTTGCGGTTTTATATGTACGTTTTGAAATGACCTAGAATACAATAATTTAAAAGTAATAAACTTTATTTCGAATTATTCTCAGCAAGCCCTTTAACTTAACACTGATATTTTAATGAACAAAATTAACTAGTCCGCCAACTTACGTGTTCCACCATATTAGATTTATAATGACGTCACACAGTCAAACATGCATTGTATCCAATACTTAAAGCATATATCTAATTTCAGGACATACGGTTGAAGACATTAGCTTCAAAATTGAGTTGCAAGATTCCACCTGAACAAGCAGACATACATCGTAAGTTAAATAAATGTTTTTACAATGCTAGGTAAAGTATTAACTACCTCATTCTTTCGTCAGCTTACTCGTATGTAAGTTTTTCTCTGTGTCGTGACGCATTTTCGTTTCATTGTTTTAAACCACAATGATTCTAAAGAAGGTTCTCATCAAAAAGGGGAATAGGTCCTTAAAAGATATTTTGGATTTATGCATGAAAAAAATCGATTCAGTCGGCAATATCGAAGAAGCTTGTAAAATTTGGACAAAGAACTAAGCTATACTGCCTTGTCACAAGAAATATCATCAAAATATAATATACATAGATATGTCTGGTTCGATTTATACAAACCAACCCAAACATGGAACCAAACAATGATTCATATCACCCTTAGATAATTAACATGCGTACTGCATTAACGTTGCGGTCCTGTTATGTATGTACGGTCATTATGAATTTTGATAGATGCATTAATAGCATAGGACGACCCAATAGAAAACGTGTAATCAGACAATCTCTAGAATGTCACACTAAACTATTCCAATAGTCATATTAGAAATATATGTTAAAACGTGTTAGAAATAATAACATGACATGATATAATTTTAATTTTTAGAGAAATGAGAAATGACGTTGATAGTCCGTCTGATTCTGGTTTCAAACACAGTGACTTATATAAGAGTCAGTACTTTCTATTAGGTGGAGAGCTTCCCTTCTTTCGTCTCTCTTCTTTTTTCTTTCCTTTCTCTTCTCTCTTCTCTCTTCTCTCTTCATGCTTCTCTCTTCTTTATTGGCCGGCATCTATAATGCCTTTGATGTTGCTGATGTCCATGGACTACAGAAACCACTTGCTATCATGTGGCTCATCTGACTACGTGTCGGTGTAAAAAAAGTCGGATGAAATCTAAGAGTTATCGATTAAATCCTTGCCACAAAAACAAACCTTTCTAATTCCAGTCAAAGTATAAGGAAATTGTTTTGTACACACGTACGAAATGTGAAATAACAAGCTGTATAATATTCGGTTTGTCTCGGTATAGCATCACTCAGCAACCGTATTTCATTATTATACGCTCCTCGAGTAAATTCAGCATCAATGCAGGGAATTAGGCTATTATACTCTAGGGAATGGCAACAACGCATTCCTTATGTGACTTGAGATTAAACCTCGCAAGGGTACAGATATGAAAGGCATAATTACACGTTAGAATGCCATTGTTGATTTAAATTAAATTTGGGAAGCAAACTCGTATAAATCACTGGCATTTCTTTACTGGTCTAATTTAATCTGTGATGTTTCTGTAATTCGATAGACCGTAATTATTTCTTACGTTAATATGACTTTAGCTACTTAAGAAAAACTATGATTACTAAGTTAAGACAATATTCAACCTGAACTAATAGAATTAGAAGCACGAAACTTTGTACGGATTTCTCTTACATACTGATAATTATAGTTTAAATTCGATTCGAAGAAAATGTTTTTATGTTACAAGATATAATATCTGCCGAAACAGCTAGATACTTTAAGACACTGTAAATCATTTCATTTACACGGTAAACCACGATTAATTATTATTAAATATCATTGCACTATTTTGATAAACTGTCTCCGGCTGTAGAATGAGAAACTGTGTGAAATGGCGTACAATTTAAAATATTTGTGCTGTAAATTAGAGGGGAAACGGGCGTATTTGTCGTAATCGTTTCCGGGCCGTGGCGGACGCGCCCCACTGACCCGCGCTGGTCGGACCACATGAATCATGAGTTTACACCAATAACTGTGAATAAAGATGAAAACATATTTATTTTTACTTTTATCAATATTTGTTGTTGGTTGAAGAGTAATTTTTTTATGCCGTAAGCAGGCAAACGAGCAGAGCTGAGATTCAATTGCGTTTACTACATACTACGTTTTTAACTACATCTGGTAGCTTTTCAACCGGATGTGGTATTAGACAATGGCACCTTGTTAAGTACATTAGGCAATAGATTGTGGCGCTAAAAAAGCTGTGCATTCCCTTTTTTTACAAACTGTAAATCATAAAAAGTTTTTTCACTCAATAATAAAATTGCATAATTTTAGACAAACTTTCGTTTAAAGTTACGCACGAGATCTGCCACGTAAATTAAAGTGCTGGTACAGAACGTGCCCTTCTACTTTAAAAAAATTAACAAAACTTAAAAGTGGAAAGTCTAAAAATTCGCCTCCTCAAAAATGTGCAGGTTCAAGCTTCGGGCCGTCGGCATTCTCTTATTTCAAAAGCGCATAGTTGCATAAAGCCTGCATACCTCAGCATGCGCCGCTCCCGGTTTGCCTAACCGATAATCTCGCTACATTCTCTACCTCAATAATGCGTTGTTGTTTCAGAATGCCCAACTTTGGGGCATAAATACACGTTACCTCGTTTAATATGTAACTCGTAGCTATCCTGATATTTAAGCTCAAAATTTAACTAGGCACAAGGGCGTTATTTAAACGTTAATGTTTTACGAATATGTAATTCCTGTTACTATGTAGAAAATGATGGCTAGTTTTGATAAACATAGGCCTCTTGTCGTCGTTGCTCTACCTGTAAGCCATTTCATACTTTTACTTACCATTCAGAGTAATATTCAGCAAAGAATTCTCGATGACTAGAGTGCATCTTATTTTTTATCTGTATTAAGACGATACTTTTATAAATAAATAAATATCGTTACAGCCAGGTATACAATAAAGTGTTATTGTATTGTAGATTATAGTTCAGACTCGTACTGTGATTAGCGTTATTCAGGTTTTCAAACAGCACCCAAAAATATTTTAATCTGGTATTCATGTGTGTTTCTCTCATATCACAAAAATGCATTTACTTACCTTTTATTTTTTCAATTAACAAACCAAAGAAAAAATCATAGAAGCGCGAAATACGTACAGTTACAACGATAAAGTGAAGTCCCGGCGTCGCCCCGCCTATCTGTCTATGTGTCAATGAAAAATTTAAAGTTGAACTAGAACACAAAGAAAGTATACCAAAGCAAAGCGAGACGAACTTAATAAGCTTCCTTGCCTTCCTTACTTGATATACACGCATGTCCACATTTACTTATGTATGCGCGCAGAAACACACACACACACAGAAACAGACAGAGAGTTATTTGTTAATTAATTACTACTTAGAAGGTACTCTATCAGTAACATGTAATGTCTACATTACATTGCACTCTATTTAAATTAATTAATATTTATGTCACATATAATTAGAGCATATACATGTTAATACTACTGTAACAATAGAATTAGGAAGGAACTGTCTCCAAGCTACAGCTCACGCTTTTCTGGTCAGGTCAGCCAGGACTCTCCGATGTAAATGTATCCAAAAAATATAGTCTACTAGCAGACCCGGCCACGCGTTGCTGTGACTAAGGTTTTAAATACTCAATTTAGCCAATTAATTACCTTACACCGCCATCTGTTAGAACCTTATCAAACTAATTCTTTGTAAGATATTATACAAATAATTTGCAATTACACAATTTTGTCAATGAATTATCTTACACCGGCATCTGTTACAATCTTATGGAACTAATTCTTTGTGAGATATTAAACAAATAATTTGCAATACGATAATATTGCGACTATAAATTGAGATGTAAGCTATCCTATCTTTTAAGTTTGATCAAACTGAACACGGTGTACTAAATTTGATTAAAATCGGATAGGAGTCCATAGCGGACAAATACCTTGACACGTACTTTATATACATTAAGATTAACTATTTATTTGCTTGTTTGACTATTGACTTTAAAACTGTTTTAAACAGAGATTGATTATATTTGCCATAGGGATGGTTCAGTGCCTGCGGAGCAAACTACTGGATAACTTTTGCACTGAACTGGGAAAGTTCACGCCTCACGTCCATCGCGACATTCTCAACATACGTGAGTACAGTGGAGAGCGGATTGCTTTGTGTAACGCGTTGCTATGTTTCTGATAAAAACTATACTATTGTTTAGAAAATAAGAAGCTTAAATTTATGAGTTGTATAGTGTGTTATTACTAAAAATCCTTAGTAAATAATATCACCAACCCGCCTTCCCTTCTTCGGTGAAACTATAACTATTTACCGAACTCCCAAAAAATTGCTATTCATTTATTTTAGGCGTTATACAAATAGTTTACCTGAATTAATCCGTAATTTCTTGTTATTATATCAAATAGAAACGTTTACTGCCATAGATTTTCTCTTCACAATAACTTGTGTGTATAATCGCGCGGGTTCAAATACTTTTTCAGGATGTAAAGTATCCTAGGACCACACCGGGATATAAGATACAAACATACCAAGTCTATTCTATAAACAAAACCTATTCAATGTTTTCCGGGGATGTGATTCGACCTACAGATTCGACCTCGTTCGAAATTCCAAACGTGGTAAGAATTGTAAATAATTACAATGGATATAATCGCATTCTTATATATATTACTACATATTCAAGCACGAAAGGTGAATAACCTTAGAGCCGTTTTCATCAATCTCGCTTATTTTACCTTTAACAATAACAACGCAGATATGTTAAGCGTACTTCGAACGTAAGACAAAGGCTTACGCAGCGTCCCCTTACTTGGGCACCCTAACTACTCACACATGTAAAAAATGTTCCCCTAAACCTCAAACGTCATGAACAATATTCACAAATATTCATCAGAGTAAGTAACTAATCTTAAAAACAAATTTAGCAAATAACAAAAATACATAGTTACAGTTTAGTAATTGGACTTTACACAGACTTTTACCGGAAGTCATAAGTCTACAAATAAGGCATAATTTATTTTTTGTTATATAATAATAATGGTCTAATATATTCTCGTTTTAAAGAACGAGGCGGATAAGCGTATTTACGTATTCTTTTTGTTTGTTAGTATAAATAAAAAACATCACATTTATTTCTCTTTGATTGCATTTGGATTATTACATTTGAATACACCAAAAAACAATTCATCTATAGTTTAGGTTTACAGATGATTAACGCTCCTATACTTCTATGAATGGGTCATATATAAACCGAATAAACGAATTTAAATTAATATCATCCAATGGGTACATTCCATTAAAAAAATTAGATGTAACAAATCATTTGTTAGTCCTCTCTTAGTGACAGACAAGTATGTGAAACTTGCGAATAACCCATAGATAAATATAATATAATACAAGTAAAAGTATTTAATCTACTGGATATACGGAACTGCAAAATTATGTTATCATATGACATCGTCAATATCTCCGAGATTAAATAATTCGTTCGTAACAACGATTTTCCTAACAACAGTACAAAATACTGCGTCATAACTACCTAATTGCTTCAATAAAGGTAAAAGATTCTAGTCAGTATCCAAACACGCTTTAGAAGTGATTGACTACACGGGCAAAATAGGAATCTCGCTACGTTTAGCTCTGAAAAGTAGGAGGAACCATTTACTCGCTTGGATTTCCCTAACCTACATAAGTATAGCGAGGAGTGCATATTTGAATAAGGCCTAATACTTTAACAT
>DWJN01003687.1:0-13266 GCA_018248895.1 Carystus phorcus | reverse complement strand
ATAGAGTGATTGAAGAGGAAGGTTTATATGTATAATACGTTCACAGTTTTTCTGTAGTGTATTTAGTATCAGCATTACACCCATGCGAAACCGGGACGGGTCGCTAGTTAAGTTATATTTGAGTTAATGAAAGCGAATGTCCTTCTGTTTCCTAATAACCTCCGACCTGATTCTATACACGTAGGTTTATTAAGCGGCTCCAAAATTAGTCGGCGAAGCGTCGACATGAATTTAATTACTTAATCTAATATAAAATTTATTGAACAACTCTACTACTACGTCTACTTGCGGTAATCAATTTATTTGCAGTGCGCGTAACGTACGACGAAGCAAATCGTGTCGTTCGTACGTTCGTCGCTAACACGTAAGGATGGATATAATGTGTGTAACAAACATTTACCTGGCACATCATTCGAATCCAGGACCACTTACTCAAGATGTATTCGTGTGTTCGAAGGGTCCTGGGTTCGATTCCCAGCGAGGTACAAATTTGAATGATGAGTTTAAATTCCTGTTCTCGGTGTGGGAGTGTGTCCTTATCTTATTAATTTTTTACACGCCTACAGCAGTACAGATTATACATTTTTGAACATTTTATACAGATATAATAGGCTCGTGTGAGTGCCAATTACAGGCGTGAACGACATTTACATTAAAATAACTAGAAGCATATAAACGGAACTGTAGCTGTTTGCAACAATTTCGACTCGTCAATAAAAGTTGCAAGTCACCTATTGAATAAGTGTAATTGTTACGAACTAATTTATCTTTTTTAAACTAAGAGCTGTGTCAAAGAAAATATCGAGCTTCTTCTTATCTACATACATATGTTTCACAATCGGTTGTACTCAGCACACATTCGGAAAAGTGTAGTGTTTGAGGACGTTTGTCCTACACACAGGAATGTGAAAAGGTTTGGATATAGGATGACGAGGATGACGGAACGGGACATAATATTTTATTTCATTTAGCAAGTCATTACAGTCAATGTAATAATTGCTAAGGAAAAGGCGCAGTCATCAATTATTGGCTTGTAATATTTTCAGACGTAAATAGTAACCCCCTCCTTCCATCAGTAGGATTGTTACAAAATAAAAAAATATCAAACTAATTTGGTCTTTAGAGCGGTCTTGGAAGAAGAAGCGGCAAGAAACTTTGGGAGATTTTTTTCCAGTCAAAGTTACAGAAAACACTTAGATACTATCACTTATAACTATAATCAGGCTCATGCGCAAGCATTTTTGTGTTTAAAATATTCATCTGATTAGTAAAAGTTATTATTTTGATGTTTTGCTATTCATCTGAGCGACAGGGATACCTATATCGTAACGACGAAACTGTGGCTAGCAGTAGATATGTATGACATAATACTGCGACTTTTTGATGACGATTTGTCGTACGTCGTACCACAAATATGTGGGCTTACTTAGATTGTAGTTGCACAATCAATCAATCAATCAATTTTAAAACATAATGCCTCTGTCACTTTTATCTTCACCCAAAATACAGGAAAGTAGTTTAACCTAAACGAGAAGAAAAGGCAAACTATTCGGCACGTCTTTTTCAAGCCTGTACAAAAAATCGACTTCAAACCTATTTACTGGAAGGCAGACTTATGTCAAGTAAAAAAAAAATGTTTACTATAAACAAGTTTATCTCATGCATAATCATAGAAAATTATCAACAGGTTAATACACTCCGGGTGCGTGCTTTATAAGTCTACAATTACATTCGATGACTAATTGGCTGGATTACTAACAGGAAGTTGGGGAAGGTGTAGTGGAAAGTTGTTTTAAGTCCAAATTCTCATTATTAGTTGTTACGAAATGAATAACACTGTTGAGGAAATAACGGCGGTGTTTATTACTGTAAAAACCGATTCATTATTACCACTTTTATGATTAAGAGACATGAAACTTCTTTGTGAATAATATAATATGGCGTGTTCAATTTAAATTCTATAGTAACTTTCTTTCTTTCGGTCCCTTCGAATTTTTACATATATTACACAACGAAACTGTTCATTTATTTTTTAGGTATTATATAAATGACATGTGTATCTCAGCTTATCTATTTAGGTATTTATGTTGTTAAATTAGAAAGATTGCATTTATTACAAAATACAATAACAATCTACTAATAAATTACATTTTTTATCCTGCGAAAATAAATGTACATATATCACGCGATTACATGTTCCTTAAGAAATTACCAGAGTTTAATCTTAAATGTGTTAAGTATGTATGTACATCGGTTTATAAGTTCAGCGTGATGTGCAAACAGACAAACTTAAAAATTATAAATAACCAGGTTTTAAAACCTATATCGACAACTTCCTACTTACAATTAAAATATCTACATATTGTCCAATGTACAGATAGTGACAATTGTATTAGTAGGACTTAGTAGTCTACGGTTCGAAGGACCAAAATCATTAAAACTATTTTGACACCCACCTCTTGCTAGAGTCAACCGCTAAAGTATTCATTCTTGACCGGCAACATATTACTGATGCCTTCGGTGTCACTGATATCCATGGGCGACTGTGACCGCTCACTATAATATGTGGCTCGTTTGTCTCATAAACATTAAACAATAAATAGTTTCATGACACAGCAGTCAGATCTCTGGGCAGATTTTTGTGATGTATAATGATTATGTTCTTGTTATCCACGCAAGCCAATTTTACCCGGAACAAAAGGAATCGATGAGGATACGTATACACAATTACTCTCCATTCCTTTATTGTAAATATCCCACTTGACTTTCGTCTTCGGACGTTCACTAAATTTTATTCTTCATGCCTACCGAAGAATTAGAATAACTTTTCCCGTGTCAGTTTTCTCATTTGTGTGCTTCGGTTAATGCTCAGCCCTGGTGGCAGATAGCAATGTGGTACAACGCATTAGTTGATAAAAACCTATTCATTCTTGACATGATGACACTCATATTCTAATCGAACTGGAAAACCAAGTGGTACAAGTACATGCATATATACGTACCTACATACATACGTAGATATGTATGTGCGGGTATGTATATAAGTATGTAGCCGTTGGGTATATTATTACCTTGTATACACGCACAAACATTCACAACTAAACTGAAATCATAACCTTCATTTTAGTTTCGCAAGCGTCTGGAAAAAAAAAACGTATATCTACTCAAACACGAGTAGAATGCTCTACTACCACTATTAAGTAAAGCCATAATAAAGTAGTTAACGTCGAAGTCATTTAAATCTATAAATAGCAAATTATCTATTACGCTTGTGCCGCTGCGTTCTCCTAATCATTCCTTGAATCGTTAAAACGTGATTCCATAACTATGTCGTATATGAATTTCCTTATAAAGTACAAACGGATGAGGACATGACATAGGACGAGACCGTGGACAGCTTGCTTAGGAATACGAGGTAAAGATACATCAGAATCTGTGTGAGCTATTGCGACATTGTTAGTTAATGATGTATAATTCTGTTCCACTCGTGTTATGACATACTTGGTGTATACTTAGACTTGTGTTAACGAACTGTGGTTGTATTGCGGTCTAAAATACACGTCCATTACTTTAGACGCAGACCTAGGTGAACAGAGGCGACGGAAGCCAGCCACCTCAATTGCTTCCAATTATTTTATTGTTTTATTAACCGACATAAAAAAGGAGAAGGTTCTCAATTAATCTGTATTTTTTCTATGTTACTTCATAACTTATTATACTTCGGTATGCTGGGTTGGTAACTATATATACTGAGTGCAGTAATTTGGATGATTCTTTTTCATTCGAAAACTGATGCTTGTTATCTTATCTTGTTAATATATATAAAGTACGTGTCATATGTTTGTCCGCCATGGATTGCTAAACTACTTAACTGATTTTAATCAAATATTGCGCACCGTGTGCAGTTTCAACCTACTTAAAAAATAGGATAGCTTACATCTCAATTTATAGTCGCAATATTATTTTATTACAAGTTATTTGTTTAATATCTTACAAAGGATTAGTTCCATATGATTATAACAGATGGCGGTGTAATTAATCGGTAAATTAATTATAAATTGAGTATGTAAACCTTAGTCACAGCAACGCGTGGTCGGGTTTGCTAGTTCCCATATAAATTAGAGGCATCTGACGAATCGTTTTTGAGTCCCTATTAATGAGCATTTACTCGATGCGTATGACTTGGGAATCAGAGTAATTAAAACGGCGTATTTAATTACTCGGTTTTTTCTTAGCCCATTGACAAAGCGATTATTTATTTATAAAAATTGCTCCAAATGTTTCATTGTTACAACAATGTATGCGTTTCAGTAACATTATGTTCCATTGTTACATACATACTGACTGTTCAGACCGTAACGAGATTACGTCATCATTATTTATTCTTATGGTGACCATGTTTTAAGTACAAGTTTAAACTGTAAATCTGACCATGTTTACATACATTAACGCGATTTATCTCAACTCACTAATTTTCCTCGTGTCGCGGGTAGCTAGCCAGTCAGACTGTGGAGGTTTGGAGCCGCATGGTGAGGGATATTATATATTTTGGGATTGACTAGGCGGTATAATACGTAGAGATCTCTAAGCGCTCATAGCCCGACGACTCGTATCAATCCTGTTACCTGGTTGGGTGACCACTAGTGGCTAAATTTCTTAAGCATTTCCGTGCTTCTAGGGGCACCTTAAGCCATCGGTCCCGGTTGCTATGAAGATAGCAGTCGTCAAGCCATGCCGGAGGCCTTCGGGTGGAGTGTGCTCTGTAGTGGGCCATTGGCATGGGTTGATGGCAGAGACCTCTAAAGAGGGATCGAGCGTAAGGGCTTCGTTTGTTAACCAGCAGGGTGCAGCGCTTGCAAGTAAGGCTGACTTGATCTTGAAGATGGTATTGAGGACCTTACAGTCCAAAATTTTCTTGACATATTCTATAATATATTAATGAATCCTATTCATAACAAACTGTATAGTTTTCTTTAATGATCCTAACCACAGTTCTTAGATAGGTTTTAATTAGGTATATTGATCTGAAATTGTTTTGAATTTTTTTTTGTGTTTACAGTAGGTATGTTTCTTGAACAGAAAAAAACAGTTTTATGTGCGGCCATAACCTCATAAGTCTATGATGCAAAACTATTGCACTACTTTTCGCGCTCATATTAAGTTGTTAATGACCCAAGGAGAACAAAAATGTAAGGAGAACAAAAATGTCTATAACGAAGCAAACCGAATAAGTTAAGCTCCAGTTATTGATTAATGTTTTAAAACATGACGATTGTTGAGTGACACAGGATAACATCATTTTCACAGGAGCGATTTAGCGAAATCTCAATAATTCTCAGAGACCTATCTATGCCCTGAAGCCGCTATTAAGTAAAGGGCAAATAAAGACGTTAAACATGAACTCACCGATAGATGGCGCATTTAGCGGTAAAGAAAGTATTACATAAGTAGTTGAGACGAGACGAGCCGGAGTGCGCTTTGCGAAACGTAAACCACTGTCTCACATTACGTCACTGACACTTACGAGATCACCTGCACACCAATCTTACAAAACATGAGGATGATTATTCTAAAAACTCTAAAATAAGCAACATTGTCCAACAATTAGCTTCGTACTATTACAATAAAGACCGTATTGGGCCTGGTTATATTGGCAATCATTAAAGATCAGTATCCTAAAACGCGACAGAAGCCAACTTCGCTTTACAATGGTGGGGGTTTCTTGGAATTTATGTTATCAAGTTAGTTTTATACTACTTTGCAGCAATCCATGAGAAAAAAATATGAGTATATATACTCTTAGACATGCGTAGCACCTCCCTCGCACAAAGGAAACATACATTTTTTTAGACTTTAAAAAGTAATTATTGACTACTATCCTGCATGATAGTATGCAGAGATGCAGCCTTGAATGGTCAGCGAACTAACTTAGAATATGCTTATTCACGTCTTGCCTTGAAGACACCTACATTATAACCCAATGGGAACACTTCTGCGGGAAATTTACCTATTCCATTCCTTCGCGGTACGCGTAATAAACGACGAAGAAAAGCTTGATGTTCGTGCTGGAGGGATGTTAGCTACGAAGGGATGGATACCCGCCGTGCGTTGTATCGTTCGGTGGAGGAAAGAGGAGAGGGGAATTAAATAAAAATATATACCAACATAAATACCATCACCAACAGGTGTTTCGCCCCGAATTGGAGCATCATCAAGGTAAATTGATTCTACGAGTGTTAGTCGCAACGTGTGTTTGTGTTATCATTATTTTATCATTAGTCGAATACGACGACTGACGACGAATACGAACAATTGTTTCACACACGAATTTCAATCCAACAACTCAGTTAAGTTACCTATTACAGTTGAATGTACCAATACCTCAATTTTGTAAGCAAGATTGTAATTTATACGAGCAGTAAACTAATTTTATTACTATTATTAATTGCGAAACCTGTCTAGCTACCATCCTCTTACTTGAATCTGAGTCTTTGTATGCAGGTTGGTACTAATTTCTAAATAGTAAATGTCTATACACGTATACTACAAAAGGCACCTTATGCGATTTCACTTGTCATCACTGAATAGCGGTTCTGTCAATCAACCATATTAGAAGCCTTAGGGCGGTACATATAAGAACATTCAACACGTAGGTTGGACCTCCGTTCTAAATAAACAAAAGTGTTCTAGCTAAGCCCTCTATATCATTGTTGATGTGCAGTGGCCAGCTAATGGATTTAAACTATTATTCACTTACCCACTCACTTGACTAATGTTTCAAAGGGCAGAAGCTCAATCGCCGTTAAAAGTAGTATTTAAAAGCCGTAAAAAATTGAAGTTAAAAGTAGACAGTAGCTTTTGCATCTGTGTAGGAAATTGTAAGCTCTACTGAGTGGCGTCAATAGAAAACGTGTTTTCACTGAATTTTTTTGTTTTGTGAAAATAAAAAACAATGTATGTCACAAAGTAGAGAAGGGGGTTATTACGTTTTAGTACTTAAACATTTTTATGCCATAGAATAGTGACAGCATCCAAAATATTCTTTGGATAAAATTTTTATCCCCAGAACTGAAAACTATTCTAGACTAAAGGGCAAAGATGAGCCATAGCTTTAAGTATAGTATACCTCGATGTCTTCTAAATTGTTTACCGGTTATTGCGTGGTTTGTGCGTTATGTAATATAGATAAATTTAAATAAACTGTGTTTGTTTACGTACACAAATAATTTCGAGAAAAAAATGAATTTCAAAGTTTTTTTTTTATATAGCTAACTACCCTAAACCATTGTCCTTACTTATCAAATACTAGTTTATGTTCAGAGATTAGCCTGCCGAATAGTTGTGCGGTATACAGAACAGAACATAATAATATTAATATGATAGATATGTATATAGATAGATTAAACACTTTATTTTTTGTACACCACAGATTATACAGAAAAAGAAAACAACATATAATATTTTATTAATTTAAAAATTTTGCGTTTTATTTGCATCTATAGCCATTTTTATATAAAATGGAGGTTTCATGATTAACTAACGACACCTATTAACTGTTTGTAGAACTACAAGTACAATGTAGAGTTACTTTGCGGTTGGATATTGTTGTTTTCATGAATGTCAGAAGATGGCGTTGATATAAAAGCTTTTTCTAATCGATAATAGATGGCACTATTTATATATTATTTTATTTAAAGTTATAGTGCGTTGTTTTTGTTTAATTTTTCATTTTAAGCGATAGTTTTTAAAATTTAACTACATTGATAATTGTGAGAAGAGACAAATGATTAAATCGAAACGAAATATGTTTTCAATCGTATTTTATTGACCTATATAAAGTACTACAACTATGGTTGACAATTCATTTCAACTAGAGACAAAATCTAAAAAATTTTAAATGCATAGGTACAGATCGTTAGGTACTTATTTATAAAATTAAATTAGTACATCGGTTCCTGCAATATGATTTATGATTTGTATTCTGATCTCCAGATTTTCCAAAGAAAAATAAATCGTCTATAAATTTTTGATTTTTTCCTATGCTGATTCAAACAACCACAATGTGTTTTCATAATTTTACTAAACAATATTTCACAACAGCGCTTTAACGAAATGAAACACCAACTCTCTTCATAAGCCAACAATGATTGACTCTACATTGCACCTAGGATGGCTTAAACTTGAGAGATACTCAATTGGTCAAAAGGCACTTTCTCCGATATTAATCATTATTGTGCTACAAAGTCTTAAAATAATTATAAAAAGTACAAATATATTATAAAAATATAAGTTAAGATCATTAAATTTTATGCTACATTAAATAAGCATTTATATTTTACTAGAAGACCCGGCCACGCGTAGTTGTAACTAAGGTTTACATATTCAATTTAGGAGACTAATTACCTCACACTGCCATCTGTTAGAATCTTATGGAACTAATTGTTTGTAACAAAAACAATATTGCGACTATAAATTGAGATGTAAGCTATCCTATCCTTCAAGTTGGATCAAACGGGACACGGTTTACAAAATTTGATTAAAATCGGTTAAGTAGTTTAGGAGTCCATCGCGGACAAACACCGTGACACATACTTTATATATGTATTATATTAAGATTTTGTACAAACTTCCACAAAAATATTAGTATAACTTTTAATAAAGTTTATAACAAGGTTTTAATAAAGGCAAATACATATATGTATGTGATGGATACGCATTGTTTATTTAAAATTAAAATATGATTTTTCGTAAAGTTACAGATGCAGTAATAATACGAAAATAGATACAGTTTTATTACTTGGGGACTCATCAATATTACCAATAAAAACGTAAAGAAAAAATCTGTGTACTTTGTTTTAAGAAAATGTATAAGACTTGGCATATTCAGTATTTTATCCACGAGATGCAGAAAGTGAAAATTTATTTAACTATGTTAAGAATACATACATTTAAAAAAGGGTCCCTAGTGTACAATTATTACCTCAAAATTTGATCCTTTAGGCTCCGTCAAATAATTAACCAAAAGGATTCCAACGTTGAAATAGTTTCTTTCCGAGTCCGAGTTAAATCGCTTCTTTATAACATTTAAAAACGGATTTTATACTAAGTATATCAATTGTGTCTATATCATATTTCACAATATCCTCGTGCGCCCCTGTGGCCTAATGGATAAGGCATCGGCCTCCTAAGCCGGGGACTGTGGGTTCGAGTCCCACCAGGGGTAATATTATTATGCACGCCGCATCTTTTGTTTTAGAGTTCTAGATATAATATAACGAATATAGCATATTTTAATTTAAGTTAAACACTGAATTTTAAATAAGTTATGAATTGTCAATTTGATATTTTCAAATGAAGATGAGATTAGTAATGTCGCAAAAACTCTGCATTTAACTTTAATCCAGATTATATTATTATGATGTCATTTTTTTTCAGACAAATACACTCACACATTTACACTCCTGCACTGGGATTCCATTCATGTTTCGCTCATGACATGAACTCAATTAAAACAACAAATCCATACGACCCAATCGGAAATCGAACCCAGAACCACTCGCTTTGCAAAATAAATACCAACTAGGCTTTCTTTTAGTATAAGTTAATTCTTGAGCTCAACCCCACGTGATGGTATGTGATAAAGACGTCTGAGATGGTGGATGCACTGATTTAGTAAAAGCTTATGCACTCAATGAAGACCCATAATAAGTAACCGGGAACACCGAAGCAGGCAAGCTATTCCAGTCCTTTACGGTACATATAACCAACGACGAAGCAATCAGTCGTTCGTATCGACTAGGTGTTCGATGGAAGAAACTAAAGCTACAGAGATCGTAAAATAAATATTAAGACAAGATAAATTGTCTATGGACAATACTTGACTATTTGTTACTCAATTTTGATATTTGGACATTTAATGGAATTTAAATATGTAACCCTAAATATCACTGTATTGTAATATGACCTGCCATAATAGAAGTTCTCGGTTATATCATCGAAGCAGACATCGAGATCTGAAATACACCTTTACTGTTTTTTAATACAGATACTTAGCTTTGTGTTGTGTTGATAACCTGGCTTTATACTGTTTTTTGTTTTTTAATAGTAAAAACTTATTGTGTTTATTAGTGTAGACACAATAATATTTCTTTGTATAATTCTTCTGCCCGGTGTGTGTCGTGTGAACAAGTCCAGAACGATTGGAGCAACTACGATAAAATCTCTTGTGTGCTTGTAAGTTGTTCTTGAAACCAAAAATAGTTTAGTCACAATTACAACAGCTAAATTCGCTAGACTTTACATATACATATATGTATATAATTCATTACTCCGTGCGTACATCAATCGATTAGACCGATTTTTATTGTTTTTTTCTGTTTGTTTATACTAAGTAGAAGCACTTCGATCTGATAAATGTTTTTTGATTAATTGAATAACTTTTCTTTGTTGTACGTGAATCGAACTCGTATACATATGTATATAGGTACAAATTCAATATAATACTATGTGTTGCTGCAAAACATCTGCCAAATCCAATAATGTGGTTGATTCTTAAAGCGTTTAGGTTTTTATGGTTTTTTATGGCTCTTTTACTGTTTTCTATAAATTCTTATAGTTTGATAAAGGAAAGGAAATAAAGGAAGAAACAGAAAAGTCTTTCGTCTGACAAAAGTTTAAGGACTACTGTCATTTGTCGCATTCCGTAACCTTAATACTTTAAATAATAACCTTACCTTAAGACTTAAAATTACAACGTAAATAAATACACGTGATGGCTTTTGTGTTGCTAATGTCAATGGACGGCGATAACCAATAGCTCGTTAATTATGTATATAAAACGTCCTTAAATCCTAATACGTTCCTTTTTCATGTTCACAATTACAATGGTCCTTATCTGTAGTATACCGTATTTACAACCAGCGTCCAACATATACAAATAGATTAGATACATTATTCTAAAGGTTTATTGGCCGGCGCGTACTAAATGCAGGTACAGACGCACACAGGCGCGTCTATGCGTGAAGTGCGTGTGTGTGCCGTCTGCGACCTTGGGTAGGGTCGTCTGAAGCCTGGAACTTACTGAATTACGGCGGTGGGGGGGGGGGGGCAGGGAGAACCCCCCTCCCGGTTCCGTCGAGGTCGATATTCAAATTTCAATCATAGGAGAACAATGCGTTTAATTTATATGTTCACAACTTCACATCACACCTACCTTATGTTCACTAACTTTGTAGTGATTGATAATAATCGGCTTGTTAAATCAAGACGCTGTGTGTACCACTCCTAAGTTATGTTCGATAAATCAATTCCGTAAGCAAATGAATAAATTAAGATCCTTTTACGTACATATAACTTGTTGAATTTTTCTTCGGTATAAGCTTAAGGTTGGTTATTCAAAGACCTATACTTGGATCATGTCGAAATTATTCAAGTGTAAGATATTATATAACTTTATGTTTTTATTTCTCTCTCTTCTTTCTTCTCCCTTCTCTCTTTCTTCTTCTCTCTTCTCTCTTCTCCCTTCATTCATGGCCGGCAACGCAGTGATGCGTTTAGTGTCGGTGATGTCTACAGTGACCAGTACAGTGGCGACAGTGACCACTTATCATCATGTGACTCGTCTGCTTCTTTATCCGCTAGCTACATAAAAACCAATGATATAATACGAGTAACCAATGATATATGAATACTTACGATATGTTTTTTGCGTCCCGATATCTCCACTCAGCTGCATGGGTCGAAATATCGATGTACAAAATCGTGAGTACCATTGTAAAATTTGTACAATTCACGGTGAGTGGAGTAAAACTACCTCTCCTCTATATCAGTTTTACAACTCGTTATATTTTCCGGTTTAATCGCATATCACAATTAACATTATTTTTACATTGGCGCATTGCTTGCGTTCACCTTCAGGTAAATCTTGAGGAGTGTCAGTATTCTCCATAATATTTTTATGGTTTTTAAAGTCTATGAACCTGCCCTGACTAGCATATTAGTTCTAAGCTTAGCTTAAGAATAAAAACTGCGGACGCCTCTAACAGGACACATACATAGTTGCCATGGCATCAAATTAATGAGTATAATAAAAACGTACCCACATGTAAGCAAGCAATTCTCGCCAAAATTGCAGCTATCAAAAGTCAATCTCGGGCCGGATTTATGGCGCAAATGGCTGAGGATTGAATTTAGCACCTACAAAGGTAATCGAGTACATCGGTGGCGACCTCTGCTCGCGGGCAACGAACGCAATGACTTTGATATAGGACGTCCGACGCAAGAGTAGGCCTCACTCCACTAGTGCGTGCGGGTGCACTTAGGGTCCCCACCCTGAAGGGGGTTCTAGTATAGAAAGTTTTGTCTTTGTATTTCGAAATGTCTGCTACTGTTTCTTTGTTAGAATGGTAATGCAAGCGGTTAAATTATTGTGTAAAGCACTATTACTTGGGGACTTAGCGATCTGAATGCTTGCTTTTAACGGGTTCGAATACCAAGTTTTAATTTTTTGATTTGAAATGTTTGTTTTAAATATTGTTTTGTCATATATCAATGTTTATTTAACATTACTAGCCGATGTTTGTGATTTCGTCCGTAGATATATTACATTTTTCTAGTAATGTTGTCAGTTTCTAATATCTCAAACGAATTTTTTATCCTCATACATATTTTTATCCGCCATTTTGATTCTTAATGGTTGTTTTAAAACTTTAATCGCGCGTCGACTGTTCGTCGCCGCTAAAGTTTTATAATACTGTCTTTATTAAAGTTATATGCAACATAAGGAAGTAAAAATAAGTATATTAACATAGATGAAAAACATCACTTGAACTCACGATGCCGTTTAAAATTTATAACAAGGTTCGTAGATTTAGTTATCATATTTACTTAAATAAAGATTTTATTCAGTCTACTTTACATCGTTAATATGCCTTATGTATATTTCAAGTATATTTGTAAACAGCTACGTGAAACTGAAACCATGAACTTCATATTTAAACTGTTGAAGAAACTTGACGAAATGACGAAATATTTTCGTCGCTGGATACTTGAGTAAGCAAATTGAAATGCGGGCAGAACAGTTTAACATAAAACAAATGCAGTGACACGATTATGTGGCCCCTCGGTCTCAAATACTGCTCTACCAAACAAAATTTATAGAGGACTAGCAGACTCGGTCACACGTTGCTGAGACTAAGGTTTACATACTCAATTTAGCCGACTAATTACCTTACACCGCCATCTGTTAGAATCATATGGAACTAATCC
>DWJN01003686.1:0-13269 GCA_018248895.1 Carystus phorcus | reverse complement strand
CACTATAACAATTTTTATGGTTATAAAAATAGTTCTTAAATAATAATTTATATGGCAAAACAAAGTTTGCTGGTTCACCTAGTTTAAATATAATTAGGTACAAGTAAACCCAATTATTCCATTCATCTACCTTTGGTAAATGTCTAACTTGACCCCTTTGTTCAGTTCTTTGCCTATTGAATCTAGATGGAGGGCTCTTCGCTTTTTTTTTCAACCAGTTGTCTTCACTTAAATAGGTTTCTTTTCCAACAATTATCGATGATTCAAACTTTATTGCCATTGCCATTTCAGCTGTTATTATTAATTGAACATGTCTTTGTTTGTAGTATTTGTTTTTCGGCTTCATTTTAGTAAGCTGTTTCGTAATGTATCACTACATTGTGGACTTCGGAGGGTAACATAAAAAATTGATAATTTGAACTATACTTGAAAAATTGAAGCAATTTAGAAGAAAAATACAACATACCAAATGAAAGATCCCTTTATGAATGGCAAAAATAATAATTTTAAATAAAAAATATTATACATATTGAATTACGGCCAAGATTTATTTTTCTTTGATTTTAAACAACATTATCTTGTAAAAAGAATTTGCTAAAGATATTATGAAATAATAATACCTATACAAAAATTTCCACATAATTTTTTTACAGAACTGGATCTTATATATCAACGAATTCAACTGGAATTTCTTTAATTAACGAGTTTAAATGTCCGACTTTTTAAGGTTACGTACCACATTGACATTTTACCACTGTAATAAAAAAACCAATAATATAGTTGCTGTTACATTATAAAATAATAGTAATAAACATAACACAACATAAAAATAGAGTACAATAAAAATATACAATCAAAATAAGGAATATTTTGTAATATAATACATTTACTTAACAATTACAATGTTAAACAGCTGTCTTTTATATGAAATACATCATCTAACGTAATAGACAAGGCCAGTCACATTGATTGTGTTGGTTAGTTTAACCGAATCATGCAGCATGAGATAGTCCAAACCGCTCCCGTACCAATGTCAAATCAATTTGATCAATTGGAAAATTATAGTCGCTTCATAATCCCGAGGATAGACCCCAGAGAATGAACCGGACATAAATATGTCTAGTTGTGTTTAGAAATATAAAAACTTAGTAACATCCCGAGTGGGATTTAGTTGATATTATACTAAAAACAACAATTTTATTAATTTTATAGTTAGAAGTGAAGATTGTAATACTTACTATACCGTACTGAAATAATTTTTAGTTTAGTAGTAATAACTCACAGTTAAAATTTTCAAGAGCACTTATTTTTTTGATAAAATAATTAGGTATGGTCAAATTTCGAACAGAGAACAAGAGTTTAAATATACGTTTTTATACTACAATATTTTTGCGAACCTGGCTTTTAGGCCTTTCCTAATATTTTCACAGCCCATATATGCATTAAATTATATTAAATTGAAAAAATATATAATTTAATAATGAACACAAAATATCTATGCTGATGTTATAAAGCTAAAGAGTTTGTTTGTATGAACGCACTAATCTCTGGAGCTACTGGTTCGAATTGAAAAATTCTTTCTGTGTTGTGTACATAACATAACGCTATGACCAATAGGAGCTTAGTACTGATAAGAAATGTTACAGAGGGATAAATTGTCCAAGGTGATACGAAGTTCGTCGGCTCTACTAGTAGTAACCTATAAAATACAGTCATTAGCTATTCAGAAACCTACAAAATACACAATTTAAAGCAATCGCAGTACGTCGTTTTCAAGTTTTAGTAGCAAAGTTGATCTCATGTTAGATACATACATATAATTTAATAATTAACACAAAACATAACCTATAAAATAGAATCATTAGCTACTCAGAAAGCTATACAAAATACACAATTTAAAGCAATCGCAGTACGTCGTTTAAAGTTTTAGTAGCCAAGTTGATCTCATGTGAGCCAACATGGCCTACATTTTAGTAGTAACACCACTCTACTTAATCTTCTTGATGCGCAATTTACTCCGGCTATCTTTTGGCACGCGCACTTGGCATGCAAAACAGTTGCTCCGTCCATCTGAGAATTGTAAGCGACGCTTATAAACATGAATTAAGAGCGGTCATAACTTGATCAATAGATGTATGACAATTGTGCGAGTTGTCTAACTGAAGTATACAATGGCCGCCATAGCCTAAAATGTATGTATAACAATGAACTTATAACACTGGACGTATAACAAAATGCATCAATATACTCGAATAATGAGATAAACTCGCTCTTAGAAAAGAGTAAAACTAAAATTGAAAGTCATATACAATGTAAATTTGTGTAATATTTAGTTATATAGTAATGAAAAAATTTATTATACCTAGTGTGAGATTTTATTTTACTATTATATCTTGTAGTATAAAAAATCTGTGAGGAATGAGTAGATATTTAGAACGTATAATTATTGTAAAAAGTTGCTTGGGCCCTATATCCTTTTAACGACCACTTTTTCATTGCGTATTACGTGCCTAATCGAAAATATAACCCAGCCACAGCCCTAACAATTGTAGCGAAACCTTAAATATAAGACGGAAGTTATGCCGGCGATTTTTCAACCCCTTATCCCATTTTCTCGAAAGAAAATCAAGCAGTTTACGTTTAGGGTCGGGGCTTAACCCCTTCGCGAAGCTAGTAACAGCGGGTAAGTTAAACGAAAAAGTCGTCGCTAAACGCTATTTAGCTCTCTCGGTAATCGTAACACAAACAATGGAAGAGGGAAATAATGTCCCATTCCGGTCGACAAATTAGGCGACCTTTTTTGGGCTCGGTATTTAAAACAAAATACTTTTTTAGATTCTCCATTTGGAAACGGTTGGAAACGGTGTTGTTTGACAGTTGTTACTTAGATACAATTTAAGATTAGAATAAACTTATAAAATGAGCTTAAAAATTTGAATCTTTATTAGTTTACATAAAATTAATAATAATTTATTTGAAATATTCTACGTTAAAAATTGTTAAAAATATTTTAGTTTAATAACTACTATTTCCAAGTTTTAATTATCTTCTTCTGACAAATATTGACATTACTAATGTACAATTAAACTGACTAAATCCTCTTAAAAATTCATCTAAACTAAACAAATATTATGATACGTTATAATATCTTGACATAAAAAACGTTACGTCTGAATATTCCCACTTTGTTCATTTCGATTTTGAAAATATCTTGATAACAGTGTGTGTGTGTGATAACACATTGAGTAGCAACCTGTATATTAGCTCACTTTCTTATCAGTTCGTTTCAAATATTGTATCTAAATTAGAACCGTCTTTGCTTTTCGTCACAATATTCGAGTAACAAGAAAACAAATTATTGGTGCGCATAAATTTCCTTTCTAAGATTTATTTGTTTGGCTCCCGTGTTCCTTGGTTACTTATTTAAAGATGTCGGAAGTAGGTACACCGTATATTTAACAATTCATAAGGTTTATTTCCGGGAGGAATGGGCTCACGAATAATGATAAATAATACAAGATCTACCAAGGCAACTATTTGGAAAACAAATTTGATCTTAATTACAGATTTGATATAGAGGTAAACTAAAGAAAATAAGGATAACCTAAATATCATATGCTTACTGACCCATGGACTAAACCTGGTTTCCTACACCAAATCCTAGTGTAGGAGCTACTCAAATATTTGTCTCATGCTAACTAGTGAATAAACAAAATATTTATACCGTATATGTTTTATCCTATAGTAACTTATAATTAAGACAAAGTAAGGATTCCTCTTATATCTTTAAGCCAAACAAGAGCTTGGTGCCGGACTGAGTGTGGTAACAGGAAGTTCCCGCATTTTATTCTCCACTCGACTGACTTAAAGTATATGAGCCTTTAATAGCCGGAGATCTTAATTGTACTTACACATACCGTTCGGGACGTTTCTCTTGGGAAGGAAATAGCACCGGGCTTAATAAGAAATAGCTATTTCGTGCAACCTGTTGATGAACATGTCGAAGTAAATGTGGCTTACTTCGATGGTACGAGTAGTTTACTTTTCTGCACTCAACTGAAGTTGTGGATTAAGCATAATTTGAAAATCTGTTAATGCTACTAAAGTTGTCACAAAATACGAAATGTATTTGTTTATATTGTTGAATATGTGAGATATTGTGTAGCCCAGTGACGTGAAGGTTAAATATTCTAATCCTGCATCTTATTTTCATAATTATGTATTGAAAATGAATTATCAACTACTTCAATGAAGAAAAATATCGTAAAGCAATATAACTGTAATTCAGAATCATTTTTATTTAGGCAATCTCAATCTCAATACACTTATCCGTGTCATTTTTTGATTCTATCACTGTTTCGGAAAGGTACTTTAATATTGAGGAGAATAAGAAGTGGTGAAGTTATAATAGTGCTTTCAAAGGCGAATTAAATCTGCCGAGTACTTCAACAGCATAGTAAACTATGTAAAATACACAATCACATACACAATCGATGAACATGACATAGTTTATTTTAGCGTCTAATATAAATATAGATTATTAAAACCTTTTGCAATTTTTCTTCCACTTACTAATATATTTTTTAATAAATATTTTGAGTTTGAATAATGTTTTCATATTTTAGTTGCTTTCATTGGCAGTAAGGGAATAATAGAAAATTAAACCATTATAGGTTTAGAAGGAGGTCCGACACTGGCCAGGCCAGAATAAATGAATTTTCGGGCTATAATAATATCTGTATATTATATGATCATCAATAATACGAAACTACATACCTAGTGTCTCATGAACTATTTATGTTGTCCAAACTGAAAGTATCAAATATTATTGATACATAAAGCAACATCCAGTCTTTTATTATGAAAGATATGAGGGTCCGAATCCGTTTTTCAGTTATTAATTCCTAACAATCGTAAAAGTTATTTTCATGGTGGTCCTAAAAAGTTATTATCCTATTTCACGAGAAAATATACTTTATATGAAGTACGTTGCGCACTGCATGTATAATTTAAATCTGGTAATGTAATATAGAAATGTAAGTTTTTCTGTGTTGTAAAATAACGCGGCAACAAGTATGAAATATGCTTAATAGCTTTGGCAACTTTCGCTAACATAAGATGACAAACATACAGAGCGAAACATTCCGCGTTCTATGCCCGATAGAGACACCCAACACTTGGATGTTCGAGACGGATTTCTGTAGACAGTCAATTCGTGACCTTTACTCGTATAGCACAGTCCATCATATGTGGTCAAGCGTTAACTTTTAATGTATAAAAATAAAACAAGGAAATTGGTACTACTATATACCTAGTAGTCCATGTACCTACATGGAACGCTGAAAAATTATAAGTCGATATGTCCTTCTGTCACACATAATTATTTGTACCAGATCGTGGATCGTAGAAGTCCTGTTGTTGAAGTATGAGTATATTATTATGATTTATTAAAACTTTATCACATTAATTAAAGAACGCTTTACTTTGAAATCGATTGCTTTGGAAACCCATGATATTTCTCATAATGTCGTCAATTAATTGATAAAATTACATTTCTTTGCTTAAGAGTTAACTTTATTTCTTCTCGCTTTTCTCTTGCTCTTTAAACATCGATGACAACAGTTGTGTAATTACTGTTCATAATCCGGTGCTCAGACGGCTTGTATGTCCATTGGTCTATTTACAAGAAAAAACAATACTCAAGTATACACAACACCGCCAAACCTATCAACACAGTCTATTCTAATGGAGCCAAAAAAATTATATGAACTTTTTTCCCCACGCGTATAACGATCGCGTGAGGTTTCGTAATACGAGTTTGTGATGTCTTTTTATTTTTATTTTATCATAACACTCGTAACAAGTCGACAACGAGCCGAATCGAGACAATAAACAATTTTTCAAGGTTGATGAGACCAGAGAAAGTAATGATTATTGCTTACGGTTTGAATCTACTGGTTAGTTTCGTGTGTAATTTAGTAACAAGGTTTTTTATGTCAGCGCATTCGGGTATGCATATCAGTAGTTACAGAAGTCTTTCAACACCAGCAACTCTGACTCGAAGATAATCTATCCAACATGTAGAATAAAATTGTCACTATAATATTTGTGTATTAAGATAAGTGTGACTTGCACAAAAATCTTAGAACCCTCAAGTCGAAATAATATTATCCATACTTTTAAGTATAATAACATAAATAAATTAGTTAGGTATATTAAAAATATCAACTAACAGCATGTCCCAATGAATAATTTGAAAGGGTTATAATATTTCTACACCACTAAATGGTAGGATAATTCAGTACCTCAAACTAATTCTACATCTTCAGTGACTATCTAACAAATACACGATTTGATTTTGAACAACTTCGTCGATATACGAGCACATACCTTATAGAAGATTCTAAAATGCTTACTTATGAGGCAAAGAGCTAACCGTTTTCAGTTCAGATATGTATTTCTACTTTAACCATTTAACATCTAACCGATAACATCATTCATAACTTTCTAATCATAAAAGAAAATACTTTTTGCTCGACCGAATACAGAAGCCCTAACCATGCCTTCGGTATAAAGGTGACGTAATAACTTGTCCATTGGAGGCACAGAGGGGAAACTTTACGACCAATGGGAATTGGTCAATTCTATTTGACCTATAAACATCGTTTTCCATCAAGTTGCAAGTGTTTGCCTAACTTTACGATGCATCTCAAATAGTTCGCTACACTCAATATACATCAAGCCTGAAAGGATTCTGACGTTACGTGTAGTGGAATAAGCAGTAAATATAGCAGAATTAGAAAGCGTAATACTAAACTTTGTCGACAGTCTTGTCGTTCGCAAATTCGCTATACATAGCTTCACATTTATTTCTTTTTATTAGAAGTCACTACTAAGACAAATAAATGATTAAATGACGTATGTGTTTCGTAACTTTTTTTATATGATACCTACCTAATATAATATGTAACTATGATGACAATCATAATTGGTTGAAAGCTGCAGGCAATGTCAATTAAGTTAAATTAATTATTATTATATTTAAAATAATATATTTAAGCAATTAATTAAAAATATTTTTTTTAAACATAACTTTGACTTTGACTAAACATTACATAAATAAGAACAACCAACTACTCTCCGAAAAAAAATGTTAATGTTAAATCTGCCTTTTAAACCGCTCATTGTGCTAAGCTAGTTATAAAGATAAATAATTCATTACAATTTACGGTGATCCAAATAATTGTCATCAAGGTAATAGAACATAGCAATTATTCCACAATATGTAGGGCAAAGGTCATTATGTGGGATTGCCCATCAAATTCCTGGGTTCGATCCCCAGCGAAGCGTAAATATGAATGAAATTGAATTCGTGTTCTCGGTGTGGGTCTTTGTGTATTGCCCATGGCATCCGCGACACAGGGAATTCCAGTGTGAGGCTATAAGTATGTAGCGTTACAATATTTTATACTTCAATAAAATGAGTGTGAGAATTTTTTTATTTTATAGATAATTCTATCAGAAAGTTCAGAAAAACGTGGATGTCATTTTCCACGTATACCTGCGCGTACCCGCCCATATTAGCACCGGGGTCGTAATAACGAGTTTGACGAGTCGGATGCTACGCCGTATTACTTTAATCGCCATCAACTGTATCTAGCGTCAGCAAAATATATATAAGACATACCGCAGGTTTCGGAAAGGCTTATCAAAATTGTGTTTCACTGGAATTTTAACCTAAAAGACTCTGTAAAATCTATTCAAAAAGGAAATAAACTTTTCCTTTAAAACTTTTACTATCAACTTATAACACCATTACACAATTTAAATGATATAAAATCTAGTCACGAGACTTACGTACTCGTATTTACTTAATTCCAAAATTAAAATCAGTCAGATCTAGTTATTTAATTAACTTATTTATTTATATCATATCTATCTTTTATAAATTATGTACAGTTACATACATACATTGCAATTTAAATAAAAGCTTTTAAAAGCAAAATGAAATTTGACATACGATTCGGAGTTAAATTCGATAGCTGTTAACTGATAAATTATTCAAATCAAATAAGATAATCATACTTTCAGCAACGCAATTGACGTTTGACAATAGATTTGAGAATTTATTACCGTTGATCAGCCTTTCAAAAATGATAAAGCGCTCTAACTTAGAAGATGCCTATTCGCAATTATCTTAAAACCTACAGTATAATCCAATAGAGGCATTGAAGCATTGAAGCTGTTTCTGGTATGCGTGTGGTCACCACTTTTAGTAGGGTGGGTCACCTCATTTGTGGTTATTAACAAAATCTGATAGCAAGTGACTGTTGGCATAATCAATATTATCTGTAAACTAAATATGTATATTTGTCGTCTGTGTAATCTATACTAATATATAAAGCTGAAGAGTTTATTTGTTTTTTCGATTGTTTGAACGGGCTAATCTCAGGAACTACTGGACCGATTTAAAAAAATCTTTTAATGTAAAATAGTCTATTTATAGAGGAGAGCTATAAGCTATAAAACATCACATTAAGATGAATAGAAGCGGAGCAGTAATAAAAAATATTGGGAAAACGGCAAAATTTTGAGCTTTCCATGCGTGCGCTGAGTAAACGGTGAAAGTTACTCAAAAATCATGTATTACAAAAAATTTTCCCTCTAAAAGATCTAAATAAAAGTCCGCGATAGCATGTCTAGCTTTTAAGGTTAACACACTATAAACATTTTTATGGTTATAAAAATAGTTCTTAAATAATTATTTATATGGCAAAAGAACGTTTGCTGGTTCATCTAGTAAGTTATAAAGGGTCACGCTTGACCGGTCGCGCTGTCATTCCTCTTTGCTCTTTGCCTGTGTCATGTACGCTCCTACAAACCGCGTTACTTAATAAATCGAATTCATTTTGCTAATAATATATATTTTTCCTACCCTAAACCCTTCAATGATACAGTCATGAATGATCAAACGTATCTTGTATCTAACTTTGTTAATACAATTCTGAAGACTGTCTTAAGGAATCCTTGGGGTGGGTACTTACTTCGGAAAAGTCTCCTCCATGGAATAGAAAGTACCTTTAATAAATAATAAACTTGTCTCCACAGAATTGGTAGTTCAATAACAGTTAATAGAGTAATTACGTTAAAAGGTGTGTTAATAATTAATGTCTTGAGTGCTTTTGTGGCTTATAATAATAAATATTTCATTAAAAGTACGCAAACCTTAATAATCCTTAAAGCTAACACGAAATGTTATTTCTATTACAATAGAAGAAATCGCTTGTGAACGATAAGGCCGCGCATTGTATGGGTGATACAATGCCAATAGCAGTTATAGCGGTTAATAACTTCTATATATTTTTGGGCCTGAATAATGATTTTAAATTAGTACTTAAATAACGTATTGCTTAATGATTGACATAAATTGACACGACTGACTGACTTCTTCTTCTGACTGACTTCTTCTTCTTTTGACTGACTTCTTTGTTTGTTAATCGATTTAAATGAAAAGAAACAATAAATATTAAGTGACGACCCATTAGGATATAGGTAATCCTCAAACTGTATTCAAATCGGATAAGCTGGTTCTGAAATTAGTGTGCCTGAAAATACAGACAATCGGATAAAATGAAAAAACATTGTTTTGGATTCTCTTGCGTAAATATTTGGCATGTACAGAAAACGATTACCTTCTTATGACATGTATAGATAGATATGTGTGTAATCAATTTCACATCGTCTATTTGCTGTCAATATCATTAATATGACGTCTATTTATTATTGACATTAAACAAATATTATTATCATAGATTTATGTATTTTTATTTTAATAATAAATGAAAGTTAATGTAGAAATGGCGGAGGGTAATCGCATTGTTGAATAGCTCATCTATCATCTCGCTTTAGTGACAGGGTGCGTTTATAGATATTTCAGTACACTTTAAATTTGTATTACTATGAATATTAATGTCTGTGGCGGAGATTAGAATGTTGAGGTTTAAGTGTTACGAGAATAATTAAAGAAATGTCAAAATGTTATTACAAATAAATAAACTTTTAACAAAAAAAGGAAAACCGCCTTCAAAACGGATAAAATAATTTGATGAGGGAAAGTGCTTAGGAAGTAGGTGCCTTTGTAGGTGCCTGCATTGTAGTAACTGGCACCGACTTCCTATATAACATCACGCTAAGATAAGTAGGAGAGGAGCAGCAATAAAAATATTGCGAAAGCGGCAAAATTTTGAGCTTTTCATGCGTGCGCTGAGTAAACGGTGAAAGTTACTTAAAAATCATGTATTACAAAATTGTTCCCCTCTAAAAGATCTAAATAAAAGTCCGCGATAGCATATGTCTAGCTTTTAAGGTTAACACACTATAATCAATTTTATGCTTTTAAAAATAGTTAATAAATAATAATTTATATAGCAAAACAAAGTTTGCTGGTTCGTCTAGTATGTAATAAATAGAAGAATATAGACGATGCAAAATAAATATCTAGTAAAAATATTATTTCATGCAAACTTTAGCCAGTTTTAATGAAAAACGTAGTTTCGGAAAAACAGTAATATACGTTCATTTGATTCTTATTCTATTTTATATTGTAGTTGTGTATTCTAAGGACACATTTTAAAAAGAAGGAGCCAAGATGAACGGGCACCGTTTGAATATGAATATACACGTATTTTTTGTGGCGTTGAATCTAATAAGGTTGGCATCGCCATAATTGAAGACTTCTTAGTGTAAGATTCATAGGCTCCAACATGGGATCTTTAAGTGTTACGAGTTGGTGGTGATAATATAAAAATCGGAGAAGACCTTTAAGTATCGGGATATACGGCCATTCATTTGAAACGTGAAGTCTTTTTCAGCGATTTACTGCTAATACAATCGAGACATCTAGTAAAAAAAAAGACTTTGAACACATACATATTTCAAAAATATTTAGGTACATAATATATTTAAAAGGAATTTTAATCTAACTAAAATCACTCTCAACCTAAGGTTGGATACGTTACTAATTTCGATTATGATATTAAAGCATTCCCTGTACGCTAATATTATTATTTGCCTTTAACTCGGTTTGAAGGGGGAAAGGGATACTCAACTCAATTATAGTACAGATACAATAACGGTACTGTAAATCGAATTACACGGGGAACTCTGTTGCTCACAAGTTTTTGCGTAATTTTGATTATGCTATTTTGTAATCGGTTAATTCGATATTAATCTCCACGATATATCGTTATTCATGGCGTTATTATTATAGTACATCTCTGGTTATCGCCAATAAAATTGACATTGACAATTACAGTCAAACTTGATTTCACTAACTGACAGACATTTCAACTTATTTTAAAATGTCAATATTTTAGGTTAGGTTAAGATTCGTACCTACTTGAAAATCGTAAATTGAGTTAGGTTACTAACAAATCTGTTCTCAGATTTTCAGTTTTTTATTAAAGAAAAACAAGACTTATTTGTTCCAAATGCTAAACTAAAGCTACCTTATTCATTATGTTGTAGATATTGCAAATTATCTTTACATAATAGTCTGTCCCAATTCGTTCCATAAGTGTTGTTTTTGTGATCAAATAAATCTTCTAAGGAGAAGTAATAAGAGATAAGAATGACTTCGTTATTAATTAATGCCTTCAAAAGATTACATGTATCAATAACGCCTCAAATTCGCATATTATCCACAGCGAATACCGCTATTTCCAATATCGACACAACTAATGCATTAAGCGTAACGAAAAAAGATTGGCAGTTTCCGCCAGTGTATACAAAGCCTCGAGAAGTATGGATAGAAAACCTTGATGAAATTGAAGAGAAAAAATTGGGTTTGATTGAATTGCACCCTACGGTGTACGCAGCTACTCCACGAATTGACATCATCCACCGCAATATTATTTGGCAAAGAAAATATCGATGGGTATCATGGGCTAATACTAAAACGCGTGCAGAAGTACGCGGTGGGGGCAGGAAGCCTTGGCCTCAGAAAGGGTTAGGCCGCGCACGACATGGTTCAATCAGATCCCCGTTATGGCGAGGCGGTGGAATCGCTCACGGACCGCGCTCCGGCAAAAGCCATTTCTTTATGCTTCCTTTCCATATCAGAATACAAGGACTGACATCAACTTTATCAGTGAAGTTAGCACAAGATGACCTCCATGTGGTCAAAAATTTAGAAATTCCTTCGGACGAACCTCAATACCTCGCTGATTTAATTGAAAATAGAAACTGGGGCCCATCAGTCCTTATAGTTGATGAGTAAGTTCTGAATTATTTTTTAATTTTTAAAGTTAACTCAAAGGCGAAAATAAATAGTGTAGACTACATTTTGTATATATAACACAAGCAGACACAGTAGTCACCATTACCTATTGACATCAGCTTAATCAATGGCATTACTGATATATTGCCAGCCAAGAAAGAATTGTGAAGGAAAGTATACTTGTACAATAAATTACCTTTAGCCTGCCTTAAGTCTGACAATCTACAGTTGCCTCAATACTGAAATACATCACACTTGTATATTTCACGAGACAAATGCAATAGTTAGGAAGCAGTAATCCAGTCGAAGTCAAAGCTTCAGAGTCCAAATTCTCAGTTAATATAAATATTTCTGTTCACATATTCATTATAATTATTTATATTAACCAATATGTATTAAATAGTAGCATGAATAACCAATTTAAAAAGTATATGAAAATAATAAATAACAATATTATTATTTCAGCACCGATTTTGCTCCAAGGAACATAACAGTTGCTGCCGATGGCCTTCCTCATGTCAACATCATGCCAGTATATGGCCTTAATGTTTATTCTATGCTGAAACATGACACATTAGTCCTGACACTGTCTGCTGCTGAAAGGATTGAAGAAAGAATATTACACCACCTGCATTCTACCACCAGAGATGAACAGGCACAATTTAAAGTAGATCAAGTCTAATTTTGTATTTTTATAGCAGTTACATTGATGTTAGTTGAATTAAAATATAATAAAACAATTGAGACAGTAATTGTACTTTTATTGATAAGGTATAATTAAAACTAAAACTCCCATTATAAATAAATATAACAGGAAAAGTCATTTTTTAGCTTGTAATACATTCTTATCCTTTACAACCGGTACCTGAAACAAGTAATTATCAATATAATATCTTTGTATTTTAATTAAAATATGATTAATTTGCAGTAACAAACATATTTATTTCTGTGATTAGTACCGAATGTCACAATCATAAACATTCTACCCACAT
>DWJN01003685.1:0-13272 GCA_018248895.1 Carystus phorcus | reverse complement strand
CCAAATTTCAAATCTCTAGATATAACGGTTTTGGCTGTGCGTTGATCTGTCAGTCAGGACAAACAGTTATATGTATAGGATTAGAATCTGAATTTAATTTGAACTTAACTTTTATTTATGCCTGCTATTCTCACTAGTCATGACAAATTTTACTGCTATGTTATCTACCATTTTCCTCTTCACCATAGAGTTATACATTTTTATATGTTATATTGTTGTTGTATGTGATAATAGTAGAATGATGCAATAATTGTCTTAAATTAAAGTTGTTTGCAGATAAATTGGTAAAATAAGTACATATGTCGTAAACTCATGTGTTTTCAGTAAGACCCTAGAATGTGATAATGGTCTTCAACTCTCATATAGAGCAACATTCAATTTATAATCAAACATTTCAGTTAAAAACAAAATGTTTACTTATCTTAAATGTAGATGTTTTGAGTTTTGAGCTCCGATATATATATATCTCATATTCCAATTAAAATAGAATGACTGATTGTAAAAAAAAGTGCAACGGAAACATGTGAAAATTCATGTTTAAATGTGAAATAATAAATCATACATAAATTGCTTGACTTATACACGTAAATAAATATTTGGTTAAATAACTGGTTTCGAAATTGTTTCTACAATTACTTGACACTTTATTTGCCTTGATAATAGTTCATAAGTATTTGTTCACTACATATATCTATAAGATATAAGTGTAATATTTACAAAAGTAATTAGCGGCTCCAAGTCTTGTGAAATGTCGCTAAATCGGACTGTAAAATATTTTTCAGACAATAACCGGATTTATTTATTTAAATAATGAATGGGCCAAATGAGGGATAAGACTGGTTCACTTGGCTCATACAATATGTAAATAAAGATGCAGAGTAATTCATGGTTTCTGTGATGAGTGCAACAAATATTGCCATAAATAAATCTCTGCGGATCTATATTGGTATTTTGTTAATTGACAACAAACACCAAACAATTACATGATCCTTTGTGAGCCTACCGTGCGAGAGGTCTCAAGTTTGAACCATATTTATTCTCTTATTAGTCGTGGTTAGCGAAGATTTAGTTCTTTTCTATTTGAGAAAGAGAAGACCCTAGTCGCTATTTCCGTCTGTTTCTGCACTTAGTTTTTCATATTTCGCAATTTAATGACCATATTCATATTCGTAACTGAAGTTATAGATTTTTTTCTGATTTAACTTATGAATTTTACTTTCCTAATATTCGTATATTATATCAAAATAATCTAAAAGTGGTTGTAAATCCATGGGGCATGAACTATAATGTAATTTTATTAAAAAAAAAAACTCGTCTCTTCAGCTTATATAAAAAAATATTCACCGTATCCTAATTAATATGATAAATTGCAAAGTATGTAAAGATCGTAAACTATGACATCAGAAGCAGACTGATCAAAATGACATATGTTTTCCAAAATAAACAGTATTTATATGCAGACAGGAAAAAATACAGAATTTTACCATATGTAATGCCATAACATTGAAATAAAATATTTCATTTAAAATTACATTTTCAAATAGAATTGTAGTAATATTGAATTTTCCTGTCATTTATGAAAAAACATCTTTAATTCGACATTATTAGTTACATATAGTGTAACGATATCCACAAATCAATGGCCTAGTAACTAGCATCTATTCAATTATATTCTTTGACAGAAGGGATTATAACTTGTACAATTTATTTAGTGGCAATCAATCATGAATTACAAAATAAGTATCGGATGTTACAAAACAATGTGGTACTCAAGCTACTTTGATATGAGCGTTGATAAGCTAATCTGGTTGTAATAGCGAATTTGATAACCGCAGTGACCTGGCAGCCTTCGTAGCTGCCACGCGCGTTCAGATACGAGTGTCATAAAAAAGTTAGTATTCCATTTTCAAATTTATTTTCGTAATTAAATCAATTCTGTTTACTAAAAACGTTGATCAGACGGCATCTTTACTGTACACAATTTTTTATGTTTTGTTTCACGATATTCACGCTTAAATGTGATGACCTATACGTTAATGTAAGGCTTTTAATCGTAAGTGAATATTTGTTACAGTTACTATTTTTTTTTATTAATAGTCATGTACTAAGTCGCTATTAATACGTTTTAAAGTTCGCAATTTTGATTCTTATTTTACAGTCACGTAGCAGGCTATACATTAATAAAAAATTGTATAATAAGCTAATATTTGATCGAATTTGACAAAAGTAATCATGTGTAGTATGTTTACTTATCAGGTAACCTAAACCATATAAAACTAATCTATTGTTAAGGATAATAATTATAAAACTTGTTTAAAATTTATATGACTAAATTGTCAGAAAGGCCATTAATATAAATGTTCAAGGTAGATAAATTTTAAGTGCAAGTTATTAAATGTAAATTATATCCAAGTAACATTTATATCTAAGTTAGTGCAGTTAGAGGTGTTACTAGTTTTTTGAACCTATATTTTAGACTGATAACTACTAAATAACTATCCCAATATAGTAACTAGTTCGTGGATCATTAAAGATCAGAAATTTTAAATATTTTATAATATCTTAATGAAGATTAAGATTTCATTTGAATGCATTATTCTCTGAAATTGCCCTTGGGATCATGTTTTATTTTTATATTCAAAACCATGTCCCCGAGGAAAGTTATAGGCTCTGTAGCATTACGCTAAAGGTTTTAGTTGAAATATCGTAATTTTTAAAGTAAGTGGGAAGAAAAAACGCTATTATGATAATTATAAATACCACGTATTACAAAGCTATTGATTTATAGTAGATTTAAATAAGCCACATAAAGGAATTTTGGGTCACATAATTATAGATATAGAGGTCAGCAGATTATGAAGTAAATTTAAATTTCTGTTGAACGATTGTTTTAAACATCTTTGTGCGTACAAAAGGTTAGACTAAAGTTCGATTTGTAACGACACTGTCGTACATCTTAAACCAATTTTATTATCTCGCCACAACCATTTATAGTGTAGCGGTTACTAAGGTTGAATTGGCATGAAATAACCGTGTAAATAACTGGCGTTATATAACCTGTGGAGTCACAATCTTCTACACTAAAAAAGAAAACAATTCTTTTTAAACATAGAACATTGTACAGGTACCTTATGTAGTGTGAGGGAATATTATGAAAGGATGTATGATTTTTTTTCCAATGTAGGGGAGAGCGGGTCAAGGTTTCTATAATTTTTTTTTATTTTTTTTTATTAATATAATGCAAAGGATAACATTTCAGAAGTCTTAGAACCGGTCAGAATTTCATATAGGCATAACTTTGTAAAGCCCTAGGTTTTAATAGACGTATCTGTGACATAATAATATGCGTCTCGCCCATGTTAAAATATGTATAGCGTGTAATGTCTGTGTTAAAATCATATATAAATTCACTGTCTTTTTGTGTTACATGTCAGAAAATTTCAGTAAAACAACAAAATCGGTGCATACTGTGTACGTTTATCTATAATAAACGTTATCCATTCGTCGGAACATGTATATTAATTGCAGAATCCTGTAACTTGTTATCTTTATTTATACTATCGAAATATATTCGACGCGTTCATAGTCCGGCAGCTCACATCGATATAAAGTGATTGACCGAGTTAAGCAATTGCGGTTTGGTAGCTGGATGGGTGACCGCTAGTAGCAAATATTTCTTGAACCCTTCCGTGCTTCGGAGGGCACGTTAAGCCGATACTGATTGTCATCGTAGATAGCAGTCGCTATGTCAATGACCTTTGGGCGGCATGAAACCTTCCAACGCTTGGATTGGCTGACCCTTCCATCAGTCCACATTGCTGTGTGGTGGAGTATGCTCTAAGCTTCCTCAATCAATTAGAATACGTACTTTGTATTGAGTCATTAATGGCCATATCTCTCAGAACTCTTGAGCCGCATTGCAGAGAACCCGTACTTTGTATTAAGCCGTTAATGACTATATCCCTCAATGAGCCACATGGTACATTCGTTTGGTTATCTGTGTACGTAACAAGACAGTGTTCAGTTGTTCCAGCATGAGGCCAGCGATTCTGGTGACAGGCGGCGCGGGCTACGTGGGCTCTCATACTGTCGCGGCGCTACTCGAGCGGCCGGACAATGACGTCGATATAGTCGTAGTGGACAATATGTCCAATGCGTACAGGTGAGTTGTACAACAGTTAGATGTTCGTAATGTCATTTTGAAACTATATTATATTAAACATGTTAATTGGAAACGCTTACGGGTCTTAGAAATGTTGTAGTGTGTAGTTGAGCTTAGTATAAGTTAGCTTAAGCCTTATAACTCCCTGTTAAGCAGAAAAGATCCAGTCAACATATTATACGAAATCGAATTACATACATAATCTACTAATCAAGTTTATCAAGAATGACAGAAATTCTTCCAATGAAAAGGCACTATTATATTACTTTTAAAAAATGTACATGTTATGTTTTATGGCACCATCAATTTTCAAAAAGGTAGATTTACTCAAATTTACAAAAATGCTGATGGATCTTTTCTACTGAACAGGGTCCAACTGTAGTGTAGAGAGTAAAATAAAGACATCATAAGAACACGTGTGTCTTTCAACCGTTCATTGCACCGTCATCATACCTTCAAATGAAGGTCAGGCGTGATAATGACGCAGATCAATTCCTTATAATGTCCTTGTTAACAGATCAGAGGGTGAGAAGAAGCCAGAACCGCTACGGATCATCGAGGAGATGACGAACAGTACGATACATTTCTACGACACGGACATACGAGACGCGGCTGGACTCAGTCGGGTGTTTGAGAACGTTTGTATTTACGTTTCAATATTGCCTTTGTCTATGAATAAGATAAATCGACTTCACTAAATACGCATCGAGTAAATGCGTATTATTAGGTATAACTCAAAAATTACTCGCCAGATTTGATAGTATTAAAAATAAAATGTTTGTTATACACATCTCTACACTTTACGAATTATAAAAACCATTCTGTAGTTAAATACTTTGAAAGTAACTATTAATTTATCCAAAAATTAATACTTAAAAATGCACTTTCTTGGATGTCGGTGACGTGACACAAAACGGTCCGAATTGTGTTGGGTTTACGATGACGTCAATTGGCGGTAAATATGAGTTCGCTGACACTACTTTATTGTCTATTCACAATCAAATGACGTCACCGAAGGCGTTAAGATGCCATATTGTTCATAGTAACGTTTTGGCGGGTTATTGAAATAATGAATTTGTAATTTGAATTTTTAAGGCAAATACCAGAAATAAAAATAATTACTTTTTGTAAGTTTTTCAGCTTCTGCTAAATAATGTTAAATAGGTTTTAAAAACTTGTCAAATCGCTTATTGTATGGAACATGACAAACCCTAGCTTTTGAATAGAAAAAGAATCATTAAAATTGTAACACCCAATAAAAAGTTATTAAGTAATACGCTTAAATATATAGTGGAATTGAGAATCTCCTCCTTTTTTTGAAATCGATTAAAAAAGTCCCTTGATTAGTTTATTTTACACATAATATCTAGATTATACCTTGATTATACCAAAATTGATTGTTTTAGTGAAAATATAACTAAGTTTATGTTTTCAGCACGATATCGACTGCGTGATACATTTCGCGGCGCTGAAGGCTGTCGGAGAATCGGTGGAGAAACCTCTGGACTACTACCAGGCCAATATTACTGGCACCTGTACGCTCTTTGAGGTGGGTTACATACTTTTTGATGGTATTGGGCAGACCTGGAACACCGACCCCGTATTTTTGTTACTACTTTTTTTGAAGGCGCGCTAATTCTCAAAAGTTGTAAGTGCATAATTTATGTACACTACATACATATATTGCAGGAGACAAGAGTTAACTTGATGCGAGAGTCTCGTACGAGACGACACGGTTACTGTTAAGCTTTTGTATTTGGATAATTTAGACCTAATAAAAAACACCTGTACAACCCGTACATTAGAGCTCGGCGGTCAATAAAGGTATTAGATGACGTTTTATTACACCTTTCCTATTACAATATCATCTGATTACATGTATTATACAATATAATAATACAAGGAAGCATTACGCACTCCATCCAGAAAGTGTGTAATAAAAAATATGTGTAAAACTCGAGGGTAAGAAGAAAAATAAAAACAAGCAATCTGTATTATTGACACTCCGCGAACTGTACTACACGCCTGTACGAATTCAAAGGCAATGCGCGATTATCGATAGTTTTGCCATAAATTGTATCTATATTCAATGAACGTGGAAGTAATATATAGTGTACGCTTCTTTTCTATCATAAATATCGGAAACGTGTCGTAACAAGTCGATACATCGCCAGGTGATGCGCAAGTACGGCGTGTACCGGCTGATATACAGCTCGTCGTGCACCGTGTACGGCGAGCCGCAGCGGCTGCCGCTGGACGAGAGCCACCCCACCGGCGCGGGGCTCGCCAGCCCCTACGGCCGCTCCAAGTTCTTCTGCGAGGAGATCATGAAGGACCTGTGCCGCAGCGACCCGGTTAGTTCGTGCCAACACCTTTATAGTCCACTAGAGGGGATATAGTCCATTCGAGGGGATATAGTCCACTAAAGGGGATATAGTCCACTAGAGGGGATATATTCCACTCAAATTCAAACTCAAATCATTTATTTCACGTAGGTATTTATAAATACCCTTATGAAACGTCAAATATTTTGCATCTACCACTGTTTCGGAAGGGTGCCTTATAAAGAGGAGAAGAAACGGCGAAAGAAACTCCTCAGCACATCTTTTAGAAAACAAAATCTTACGACTAATAACAGTTTTAAAACACTTAAATAGCATTACAATTGCCTACTAACTTAGGTAGAACTGGTTGTGGTTGTTTATTTCCATTTAGACCTACCTACATTCCAACCTTTATAGTCCAATAGAGGCGATATAGTCCACTAGAGGGGACAGTAGTCAAGGGGGGCGAAACGTTTAAACTCACCCCGAAATCTTAAACATCTTATTCGGTAAGTTCACGCCAACACTACACGGTCAACGTCCACTACAGGGGACTTAAGTCGAGGAGGACGAAGGGTTATACTCACCTCGTAATTTTAAACATCTTAGACGTTTTCACCACTTATGATGCTGGTATGACGTCAAGCGTTGACTTATCTGAGAAAAAACATTGATTCTTAAAAATAATTACATCCATGATTTTCGTACCACCCATTAATGGCCCATTACACAGCTCTCTGAGAAGTCTTAGAACATATTCCACCACGCTGCTCCAGTGCGGATTTGTGGAGAGGTTACTGGTAAACCTAAGTATAGGTTTTATTTTTTTTTAACAATTATAAACCTGAAAAGTTAATTTGTTTGAACGCACTAATCTCAAAAACTTCTAGTTGGAACTGAAAAAATATTTTTGTGTTTCATCCATTGACCGATGAGCGCTTTAGGCTGTATAATAACATAACGCTTCAACCAGCAGATGAGCATTGATGAGAAATGTTACAAAAACGGGACAAATGTACCAAGGTGATACGAATTTCGCCAGGTCTACTAGTTAAATATAATCTGTTATAATGTGTTCAGAAATGGATGGTGATATCTCTCCGGTACTTCAACCCGGTGGGCGCCCACCCCAGCGGCCGCATCGGGGAGGACCCGGCCGGGACACCTAACAACCTGATGCCCTACATAGCCCAGGTATCAAAAACCCACTATTTTATACAACTTAATGTGTTATTGTCAGTCATTATTGTAGTCAGGTGGCGGGCATGCCCAATAGTTCAAAGATGTACCGTAGTCAGGTGGCGATCATGTTCAATAGTCCAAAGATGTACCGTAGTCAGGTGGCGGGCATGTCCAATAGTCCAAAGATGTACCGTGGTCAGTTGGTGGGCATGTCCAATAGTCCAAAGATGTACCATAGTCAGGTAACGGGCATGTCCAATAGTCCAATGTTGATGTTGCGTGGTCAGATAGCGGGCATGTCCAGTAGTCCAAAGATGTACCGTAGTCAAGTAGCGGGCAGGTCCAATAGTCCAAAAATGTACCATGGTCAGGTGGCGGTGGGGCGGCGCGAGGAGCTGCTGGTGTACGGCGACGACTACCCGACGGTGGACGGCACCGGCGTGCGGGACTACGTGCACGTGATGGACCTCGCCGAGGGCCACGTGAAGGCCGTGCGCCTCTTCCGACAGAAGGGCTTCGGTGGCTTCCTCGCACTTAACTTGGGTAACTTGAATGAATGATTATTTGTTTGCTGAAATTGTGGTACATATTGTAAGGTGTGGAAGCGTACGGTCCGGCGGCAGTTAAACATAGATTTTAAAGTATTTACTAGCGTCAAAATTGTGTGTGTGTGTGTGTGTGCTGTGGGTGTGGTTGTTTTCATAGATGTGTGTGTTTACTAGCAACATGTAATTAGCAATAGGTAGTTTATTGTACACCCTGGCCCCTTCGTGTTTTATGCTTGTTAGCCCGGAACGTGCCCGGTTTTGGGTATTGTTAATTTGATTACATATTTTGTGCTAAACAACTACAGGTACCACTGTATCAGATCGCAGTAAGTTTCAACTTATATTGCCGAATGGGACTCAAACTTGTATAATTTTGTAAAAACTTTTACATATTTATTTGTAAAAAAATTATAAAAATTCAAAAAAAAAAAACAACCCAGGCACGGGCACGGGGTACTCGGTGCTGCAGATGGTGGCGGCGTTCGAGGCGGCGAGCGGGCGCAAGGTGCCGCACCGCGTGGTGGGGCGCCGCGCCGGCGACGTGGCCGCCAACTGCGCGGACGTGGCGCTCGCCGCGCGGCTGCTGGCGTGGCGCGCGCACCGCTCGCTGCACGACATGTGCGCCGACACCTGGCGTTGGCAGAGCCAACACCCCGACGGGTACAAGAGCTAACGGTCGTCTAGTGAGTCTTGCTACGTATCTATTACTTCTTGGAACGGTCGTCCAGTGAGTCTTGCGTAGCTATTATTATTCGGAACGGTCGACCAGTGAGTCTTGCGTATCTATTACTATTCGGAACGGTCGTCCAGTGAGTCTGGCGTATCTATTACTGTTCGGAACGGTCGACCAGTCAGTCTTGCTACGTATCTATTACTATTCGGAACGGTCGTCCAGTGAGTCTGGCGGTTCTATTACTATTCGGAACGGTCGACCAGTCAGTCTTTCTACGTATCTATTACTATTCGGAACGGTCGTCCAGTGAGTCTGGCGTATCTATTACTATTCGGAACGGTCGACCAGTCAGTCTTGCTACGTATCTATTACTATTCGGAATGGTCGACCAGTGAGTCTTGCTACGTGTCTATTACTATTAGACTGGCAACCAAGTCATTACTGATTTCAAGTAAGAAGCAAAATCTGAATATTTGTTTAAAAATATAACTTTATTCAATTGGATGTTGCCCGTTCTTGTGGATGACCTTTTTCCATTGTTCTGGCTGTGTAAAAATTCCCCGTTCGTTAAATGTCTGGTGTTTGCTATTAAAAATATAGGTTAGATGCTGTTATCACGTCGGACAAAATCGAGAATGACTTAATTGCCAACCTATTACATAACACTCGTATGTCATTAACGTAGGTAATGAATTATGGGTACAAGAGTTAACGCGATCGACCAGTGAATCTTATAACGTATCTATTACTACATAACACTCATATATCATTAATATTGATTGAATTAATTAGATGATAGGTGACCGTTATCGATTTACACAAATGAATAAGGTAGATATCCAGTTTTTAAAAAAATTAATTAACATTATTTAGTAGAAGCCGAAAAACCTGTAAAAATTGTTATTTTTATTTCTGGTATGTGTTCGCTTTAAAAATTTTAATTACAAATATTTTTTTTTCAATAACCCGTCAAAACGTTAGTATTTTTTTTACACTGTGTTATGTTATGTTAATGTTGCTATGAGCAATATGGCGTCTACTGACTTCGATGACGTCACATGCAAGTAAATTAAAAAATAATGTAATTTGGCGTACTAATTTTTACTTGTAAGTGACGTCATTTTAGACCCAACGCGATTTTTGTGTCGCGTGACCGATGTCTAAAAAATTGTTTATTTATTTATGGATTTCAACATAAAGTACTAATTATATGATTCATAATATGTAAAAATGTCTATAATAGACAATTTTTAATACTGTCAAATACCCAATTGTTAGGAATCTTAATATTATAAATGCGAAGGTTTGGATGGACGTTTGTTCGCCAATCAAATATTGTTGTGCTATAATATTATTATATTTTATTGCCAACTGCCTTAAATCTTGGTTTATCATTCATTATATTTGAGGTATAGCTTAGACTTTGGACGAATCCAATCATTATTTATTTATATGTAATTAAAAATTATGTGTTAAGTTTATAATAATATTTTTATTGACAAATTGATACGGTTTCTCAAAAGAGGACAAAGCCATAAAGAGTTGTTTTATAAGCTACTTAGAAATTTATTTATGAGAATGAATACATAGTAGTATGTATTAAACAGGACTTGCATCGAATAATAATAATGTAAATTCGAAATATTATTATTTTAATTAATCTAGAAATATTATTTACCGATTTTATTTATCGGCTAATAACATGGACTTTTAATAAGAGTCTAATTTTAAGCTATTTGGTGAAAATATAAAACGTCTTTTGAGTAAATCATTAAAAGATACTTTTATTTTGGAAAATCAATTACGTTATTATAATCAGAGTTTTTGACTGTCTCATTTCGTATTGCTTATCAAATATTATTTATGAATTAAAAATCAAAACACATTCGTCGAAACAACTTACTTACAAACTGAAAAATAAGGGCCATTTGGTATATTTGGTGCAAATTTTTCTGTGAAAATAACATGATGCCAATACAATTCCAGAAAAATACTAACGTAAGAATTTCAAGAAAATGTTCAAATTCAGAGCTTTTTTTATTGCACCAGTGATTGGGTCACCAGTTTAGATAACAAATAAGACTAAACGCATTTTTTTTATTGAGTAATTGGTTTCCATAAAATAAATTGCATTAAAGTGTTAATATAAAGGTGGCCTTTATTTTGTTACGAGTAGTATGATTATACCATATTTAAAAACTTCATATATTTATTATTTCCTTCTACGGCTTAATCTTTAATGAATTCAAAATGAGTTAATACAATATTTACATTACATTATTTACATTCCTATAAATCTTTATTTTTTCCTCCCTTTAATGCCATAACCTTTTAAATGTATAATTCTAAAATAATTTAATATTTCACTATCTGTAAACGATATTTAGCAATAGTATATTGTTTTGAAATACACATAGGAAAAAAAATAGATGTAGTTGCTTATATTATGTACTGGTAAATTTAATAATAATTTAAATGTACAAATGATTCCAAATAATTTAAATTTTGTTCCTAATATGTTGCCATTGTTTTTATATAAGTTTATATTCTTGGGACTTATCATTACCAAATGCCAAAGTTTATTATTTATTTTAAACCTACATAGTAATATTGTTAACTTATCAATTTGTCACCAAAGTTCTACCAAAGTACCAGTGATAATTTATTTATGTGATAAAGAAATTATTTTTGTACATATTTTATTAAAAACGGAATTTCTGTAAATTTTTCTGTCTCAAATCAAAATTTTGGTTTATTGACACAATAGATAAAAGCATTTATATTGTATTTTGTTGCATTTGAATTAAATGATATATATATAGTACAATAAGGTATAGAGAAAACAAATTCCAGTACATCCAAATGTTTTTAGGTGAAATTCGTAGTATATTAGTATGATAAAGACCAATTTCTGTGCTTCTTCAATATGTATGATTAGTGACTTTGTTTCACTTGATTTGCACTATGCATATATATGTATCGCTCGTTAAGAGGTAAGCATTCACTAGGCGATAAATATTATAGAAATTACCTTCGCGTTGGACACCTGGCTGAAACGCCTTGCTATACTGATTTAAGAAATTAAAACATACGTTAATTTGTACATTATTACATCCGGACCATAAATTACATAATAGTTGTATTATTTATATTCCTTTCGGTGCAGTAGCATTCAAAAGTCAAGTCATTCCAAAACATATGTGCATTTTAATAGCTTGTGCTATATATTTTTTTATTTAAATTTCATATTTTAATATATTGTGTGGTGCTATATATTAGAAAAATTTTAATGATTTCGAATTATATAGAAAAATGTTACCGTAATATAAATAAAGCAGTTTATAATGAAACCTTTTGTTTGATTTTAAATCCTTGTACATTCAGTAGGTTTAATAAATGGTATGGGTTCAATAAACCATTTTTTACTAAACTGCCTTATCTGTTCAGTTCAGACCCTACAGCAGTTCAGTTTATTGCAGATTCGTTTTAACTCCGTTAACTTGGATACATAATTCATTTCCACATGTGAGTGTTGATCATTTTTTTCTTTCCAAGTCTGATTTTGGGATCAACCCATTAATGGCTCACTACAGGCACAGGTGTTTCGGTATCATTTTGAGGAAGCCTAGAGCATACAACGTCCCCACGCTACTCTAGTGCGTATAGACGGAGGGGGAGTGGCCAACCCAAGTGTCGGAAGTTTTTGTGATGCCCGAAGATGACATGGCTTGACGACTGCTATTTATGATAACAATCAGAACCAACGACTCAACGTGCACTCCGAAGCACGGAAACGCTCAAAAATTTCTGCCACTAGCGGTCACTCATTCATCTACCGATCGCGACCGTTTTAACTTAACTATCGCTTACGATCGACGCGTGTTACGAGCGCTTCTAACCTGTATATAAATCAAATACTCCTTAAGATAAATCGCTGATCTATTTGAATCTTATTCAACAACTTGTTGGAACATGGAACCTGATTCATTCGTTGATTATTCTAACCTATAGTGCAACGACTGATATATTGCATATATACATACCAGTGGCGTAGCTAGTATATTTGGGGCCCGGGGCCAATTGTCACCTGGTGCCCATAAAAGAGTCTAAATAATTTTAGATTTCAGAACGCAATGACTTTAATATATAAATTTAAATAGGTTCAAAATGATAATAACTATATATAAAATAACATTAGATTGTGATAAAATTTATTTAGGAAATTTAAAAACGAACATCTCTCGCTTTTTGAGTGGCAAAGTCATTAATCACATTTTCAAAATCAATGGTGTCGACTAGTTCGTGCTTTAAGGCCCATTTACATGATGCCATTTTATTGCCTGTTGTATACAATAATATTGAAGCAATAATTTACTAGAATAG
>DWJN01003684.1:0-13275 GCA_018248895.1 Carystus phorcus | reverse complement strand
GGTCTCTCCTCAATACTGAGGTCTAGAGTATACTCCACCACGCTGCTCCAATGCGGATTGGTGGAAGGGTTAGTTGCCAAGCCAAGTGTCGGAAGTTTTTAAACCACCCAAGGCCTCCGACATGGCTTAACGACTGCTATGTTCATAGCAACCGGGACCGACGGCTCAACGTGCCCCCCGAAGCACAGAAACGGTCAAGAAGCCGCCGGGCTATGAGCGCTTCCTTATAAATCGTATATATTAATCGTAATAAATAGTAATTAAAAAATGTTTGACTCGAAGAGTTCGCTTTTCCAGGGACCTAGAACTAAGTTATGTGTCAATTCGATATATCATAATAACACATTTTGAGCGTTTATAATTCAAATTTTTCGACAGATTATATTGATGATTATATTATTTTGGCATTATAAATACCTAAATATAGTTAACAGTATCAGGCGTTACTTTGTAGCAATCCATTGTTTCGTAATAATCCGTAAAAAAAAAACCATGAACAATAAACATTGATTGTTGCGAAATGGGCTAATACTAACTCGATAAGTATCTAAATCAAAATCAAGTTATGCATTTATGTTATACTAAGCTCGGCGAAATCATTTGTTTAGGAATTTTTGTTTAAAAATTTTGCCTAAACTCAAGACTCAGTTATAAGCATAAATTTTAAGTCTCATGCCTTATTATGCAAATTAAATTCACATTATCTGAAGCACGTCATTACCATACTCCATCATCATAAATCTTCTTTATCTATTATTAAACATAAGTCATGCGGTTTTAATATCTACGAGCTCTTATATTAAACTGCGTTCTAATTTCATTCTCCAAATCGTAAATGTTCCTCGTATTATATCACTTTCAAGATTCGTTACTTTCCTTAGAGGAAGATATTGTTGGTGAACAATATTAAAACAGATAAAAGTTCAGCAACCAATTTTGTTGAATTAGATTTAACATGAGATATCATAGGCTTTTGATTTAATTAATCTAATACTAAAGACAACCGATTTGATTGTCTGAGATAACTTTGGATTAATTTACTTATAGACTTTAAATAACTACTACAAATATAAACAATAACTCTGAAAATAATATTTTGGTCTCTGTATAAAAACAATGTACGTAACAAAGCATACTCTCATTAAATCTTTCAAAATATATTAAATATCATGATTGACCTCATTATAGTTATATTATTAGTATAGATTTTCCATGTCACTTGCGATACAAAAAATTCTAATACCACTTTGTGTTAAAGATTTAGATTAAAAATATTTAACACCACCATTCACGGCATCATCAGCATGGTCAATGGGAGAAAATCATGGAGAAAACAATTGGTTTATTATACGAAACATTTATGCTGCAAAAATAAATAGGCAACAGTTTTACACTTAACGTTAACTGCAGACAAAGTGTATTTACTCGTATACGTAAAATACTGGAGCTATAAGCTTACATCAATAGAAGTGAGTCCGTGAACATCTGGTGGATCCTGACCATTATTTACTTATGGATTATGCTATAATTTATTAACTTTGTATTGAGGAAACAAAAACAGAAAATTTAACCCCGATTCCACCCGAACAAACAGATATATGTACATACATACACTGCAAGTTAAATAAAAGCTTTTAAAATATAATCTTTCCGCAGTTGGGTAAAAAAGATATTAATGATAAAGGCGAGTACTTCGGTATTATTGGAACTAGTCGGTTTTTATGTAACAAATACTTAAATGTCTGTTCCTGAATGACCAGTTTGTTATATTAGTTTTATTGTGTATGCCTCCGACACAGGTATCCTACTTTCCTAACTGCTCTCGCTTCGTTTGTGAAAAAAATGTGCTTATCCTTAGTTACAATAACACTTATAATTATATAGTACTAGCAGACCAACTTCGTTTCGTAGATTGATCTTCGTCGAATGATCGACAAAAATTAACATAACTTCTTTACTTGTTAACTGATTTAAATAAAAAAAAAATACTAAATGTCCAGTAAATCTCATCACAATGTTATTCTGAAAATTTAATTAAAATCGTATAAGATGTTTCTGAGATTAGCGTACACAAACAGTCAAAATGAAAAAAAAAACATTGTTTTTGGTTCTGTTGCGTATATAAAAGTCTCATTATGAATTCTTCAATATTTTTGCCATGTACGGACAGCAAGCAGTTACAGTATTATTACATGTATAGATATTTTTTTTTGTGAATTCTTAATCTAATCTAATCCTTTTCGTTTTCCGAGGTTATTTATAGCTGTGTTACTTTTAACATCCGTTGTTTGCATTGGTAAAAGAATTTTCAAAATCGATGTACCAGTTTTGGCACCTATTCGATGCAAATGAACAACTTCCTTCTACTTCATAATAATTATTGTAGATTCAACTAAAACCAGTACCACAGACTAAAATAAAATAAAGAATAAAATAAATCACCTTACGTCTTCATCTTTTGGATTCCGTTTCTATGTTTCAGGCGCTACACGTTTAGGGATTTTATTTAAAGCTTCCATTAGGAGATTGAAGAAAGATCGTAGTGAAATTTTATTTTCTCACGAGAAGAGGAGTCGCTTTGTTTTCTTATCAGTCAACCTTATATCACTAGAGAATTGAGCGAACATGATTCACTCAAATGACTTAATTCACCTTATTGTTTTGAATTTAACAAATTTTAAATAATTAAATGATATCATCGGAATTGTAACATGTTAATAAATAATGTTAAGGTTAAAAATTAAGGTTTTCCTTGCTCAATAGCTACCATCGTCTTTCTGAAGGTGAATCATAAAGCCATGATCCCGTCTTTATAAATTATTTGTCTAAATATCACTAAAATGATGATGTTGTTTTTTTTGTTTATTTACCGGTTGTTAGTACCAAGCACATGTCAGTAGTTTTGGCATTATCTCTACGTATACACTTATCTCTGCTTGTTCGAAATACAGGTAAAAGGCTCAAAACCTCGTTATCAGGAAGAGAAGACACATCAAGCAAATTGAAAACTGTTGTACTTTACCGTATGTCACTTACTGTTCTTACTCCGCCTTTTATATACACTAACAAAGTTTGTCAGTAGAGCAAGTTGTAATATAATTTTCACATTTATCCATAAATAATTGAATAAATTAATAAAACGCCTGTTTTTATTTACGACCCGCGTGGCGTAATGGTCACCACACCGGACCGCCGTTCAAAGGGTCCTGGGTTCGATTCCCAGCGAGACCGAAATTTAAATGATGAGTTTAATTTCTGTTCTCGGTCTGGGTGTGTTTGTAATTGTCTTCCTGTGTTGTCCATGGCACCCACGACACAGGGTATCCTAATGTGGGGCTATGAGTATGTGGCGTTATTTATTTATTATTTTTATTACTTATATTTTGGAATAATAAATAATACAATATCTATTTCATCATCTTAAGGATGGAATTTTCGAAAAATCGTTCTTAAACGACACATTCGTTTTAATAAGAAGCTTCTATTTGACAGCGGTTTCCGCTGGGCGTTGAACTGCCAGTCAGGACAAACAGCTTTATATATAAAGATTTATTTTTTCTGAATTGTAAGTGTAAGTAAAGTAAATGGTAAATTCAGAGCTAAAAACATTTTCACTAATCAATTAAAGAGATACCTTTAATTACAAGATATAATCTAAGTTAGTGCGCTTCACCATCTAAGGCTACATCTCTGCTTACCATCAGGTGGGAAAGCAGCAACAGTCAAGTATTAACTTACATAATATTTAAAAATGTTTTTGTATTTAATAATAGTGATTGGAATTGTTGAACTGATAAAATAAGTGACATTCTATAAAATTGCACGAGAATTGATATTAAATTTCTAAGATATATTTCGTTACATGAAAATGCTCTAGGCTTCTTCTGTAATGAAAAGACTCGTGTTCTGTACTGGGCCGTTAATGGATTGTATCCAATAATTAATTGCCACTAAAAATAAACACAAGTACGTTATTTGTGACAATATATTCAGTTCGGCCCCGTCATGTACAGTCGAAACCATCAATTATGCCTTGAAATCAATTAATTTATTATATTGAAATGTATTATTTATTTTATATTTTTTACTTATTGTTTTGTCATTATTGTAAGTTTATGTTTAACGACGCGGAGTTGCAAAGTCCGTGGTTTCATCTGAAAGAGAGCTTTTTGTTGTAAAAATTTGTCATGTTTAATATTTTGTATTGTTTGTGCAAGCTTTCAACATGTATACTGTATTCTATATATTATTAAAGTTCAAATAAAGCGTTAAGTTTTGGGGCATTTTAGCCATGTCGAAGGGTCAGTTGTGATACACTGTACATATAACATCTTTTTTTACAATTTATGTTTGTTTTACTGTCCGTCTGTCTATTTATACGCCTGATCTGTAGAACGGCGGGATCGATTTTGACGGGATTTTCACTGGTGATAGCTGATGTAATATGGAGTAACTTAAAAGAAAATTTTAAAACCTTAGGCTACTTTTATTTTAGAATTATAAGTTATCGTAAAATACAAGAACAATATCTTTTTTGTTAAATTCGATGTAAACAAAATCGCGGGCATAGCTAGTACGATATATATTTTAATTACAACAATGTACTAAATTCCATTAACATGGTTTAGCGAGGAGTGCGTAAACCAATACTTTTTACCCTCATTACACCCTTGGGCGTAAAATTTTGGTGAAAATTTATGTGGAACCAACCCAGCGACATATACACCCATTAAAATAAAATAAAAATTACACTTAAAATTTTGCGTAATAAATTCCCAAAAATTTGTTTAAACGAACTATTTAGGATAGGACGTCATTATCCCAAATTGGAAAATGACATAAATTTGTCTAAAAGATTTTACTAACTACATTTAAATGTTAAGTGTATACTTTCCTGTTTCACATTTCTTTCAGTATACCTCTGAATTGTAATATAAATTGATAACAGAAATTTAAATTCACCATTAAAATTGCTGCCTAGGACACTTGACTCTGATGATGACTGCGTCACACGGGAGGAAAAATAAAGAATAAATAAATATTGATAATTTCTATTCTTTCTTCTGTAATACCGATTACTTCAAACATTCATAGTCCCAAGAATGATGCGTACGAGACTTTCCAGCAACAAAATAAATTAATAACTTATTTACCAAAAACAGCCTGTATCAAAGTTACCAACAAATAGCGAAAAGTTGGACTAAAATATAAGGTAAACTGTTTTTTAAATTTACTTTATATTACCGCGTTTTACGCTGACCGCTTCAATAAAAACCCTTCCAGAATATGTAGACCTTCCAGAATGTAGGTCAAACACTCCCCTTAGTTAGCAGTAGGTACTTAACCTTTAGCATAGTTTTTGAGCCCCCAATACGTAAAATTAAAATTTAATTTAAAAAAGCTAACGAGAAGTGTGAAGGTGAAGGTTAATTCATGGAAACAGTGGAGTAGTTTAAAGTAGGCAAAAACGTTTTAATTAACGAAAAACATTCTAAACTTTACATAGGAACAGGTATTTATGAAGTGTTTACTGGTTTTACGGCATTAAGGTCTAAATCTCTTATTACTTAGAAAGTTTGTAAGCGGTAATAACTAACAAGGGTATTACGAAGTAACATTTAATTATGAAAAAAATATTTTAATAACTTCATCTTTATAATAACATATAACTTTCAGGACGCTTTTGTGGGATTTTGCCACTAGCGGCATTAGTAGTTACATATCGGTTCATACATAAAAGTCTGTTATTGATATTCCTTCACAATTGAACTACCGTAAAGATCTATCACTTTAAAATTAAACTTCATCCGCTTTTACATCTTTTGTTTCATCCGGCAAATTTCATCCTCATTTAATAACCGACCGAAAAGAGTATAACCTCAAAATTACATATCTATGTAAAATGTCTATAGTTAGGGTGCTGGTGGTTTTGACACAAGCGGACAACCGTCTCGACCCTTATCAACTAATCTTCTGACCTAATAGCCACTTTGCGTACTTCCACATTTGGCGCATGACACTGACGTGTTATAGGTGCTTTCAAAGTTTCACGATAAGACTGTACGCGTATGTTTCAATAATATTCCAGATACAACTTCAGTATTTTATAGTGAAATACTTTGTCAGCCACCGAACGATTCATCGTGTTCGGGCTGGGAGTTTCATACTTTATTTATTTTTTCACTCTTATTTTATGCATCAGATACCTTTGGTGTTGTGTGTCCATGGGCAACGTTGACCAGTTACTAGCATGATCGTTTGTCGGCTAGTTACATAAAAAATATGACAAGTATTTTCTTTACTATCTTAATATAAATTACGTGTCACGGTAGTTGTCCATGATAGACTCTCTAAACTACTTAACCGATTTTAACTAAATTTTGCACACCGTGTCCAGTTTGATTTAACTTGAAAGATAGGCAAGCTTACGTTTCAATTTATATTCGCGATATTATTTTAATACAAATTATTTGTTTAATATCTTACAAAGGATTAGTTCTATAAGATTTTAAGAGAGGGCGTTGTAAGGTAATTAGTCTGCTAAATTGAGTATGTAAACCTTAGTCACAGCAACGCGTGGCCGGTTCTACTAGTATTGTTATATTTCAGCGACGATCATAATATGGCATAATGGTGACCATGCCGGGTCGCTTTTCAAAGGGCCCTGGATTTGATTCCCAGCGAAACATAAATTTGAATAGTGAGTTTATATTTCTGTTCTCGGTCTATGTGTGTGTTCTTATCTTTGTGTATTGTTATGGACAATAGGGGGTCCTTATGTAAGGCTTTAAGTGTATAGCGTTATTTAATTATTATTCAACATCACTAAAATGGATTTTGTTAAAACCAATAATGATCTTCAAAGTTATTGTATAAACCACTTTTATATGATCGTAATCGCATTTTAAAGGGAAGATACACAAACGTTGTTTATTGAGACAGAAATTGTAGTGCTTTGTGTTGTATACTTTCTGCTCGATGTCCAAATAAATATACTCGTACAACACTAACAAGTAATAATTTTGTGGGTTTATTTCGTATATTTGTAATGTAATTTTTTACAAACATTTAAGTATGATCAAATTTAATGATATAAACGTATGGGCCCTAAATTACGTAACCACAAAATAACGTATTATAAATAAATCTTGACCTTACAAATTTTCGCCTCGCTGGGACTCGAACCCACAAAAACCTTTGAATGGCGATATTATTTTATGTAACTAGTCGGCATGGTGACCATTACGCCACATGGGTATCTTACTACTTACTACTTAAATTTATGTCACTATCTTACTACTTAAATTTATACTAAATTACAAAATACAATTCGTACAAACTCTATTTGTACGTTTGAAAGTAAGGTAAGATCTAACTAGAGCATAATAATAATAGATTTTATGTCATAAAAAATGTCGATGGCGTCATTGGATATAACTGTCAAAGTTTAACTCTAGAATACCAAAAAAAATATTAAATACTATTTTATTCATACCTAGTTCTCAGCTTTATCTGAACTCTAAGATTATCTGAATTTCTTTTAATACGTTTTTATATTTTGGAATCTTTTAAATTGCACATAAAGTTTAAATTCAATTGTCTTATTATACACTTGTATCTTTATTCCAGGCGAAGTGGCTTTCCGTATCGGTTGGTAATTATCTCGTAGCATCACATCGTTGACCCGGCGGCGGTCACATTGTACTAACGGGTGCGATAATGGTATAGGGTGGTCGACCCAGATTTAGTCGGTTTGCATGCAAATACTTCATTATAGTGCTTCTAAAGTCTAGACACATTAAACGTTGCACTCGCACTTAGTGGTCATTCAAACGTACTAGTTTCTACATCCATTTTAAACTATTTTAGAACTTTATTTGGATGAAAAGTTGAATTATTAAAACAAATTCAATTCAAGTCTCATGTGACTGTCTCAAATAATTGTAATATAGTAATAACTACATTGTATTAAAAAAATAACGCTACAAACTCAGAGCCTATTCTAGGATTCCCTATGTCGTGGGTGCAATGAATAAACGTACACCTACACTTAGTTCGAGAACTGAATTAAATTCATTATTCAAATTTCCGCCACACTGGGAATCGAACCCAGATCCTTCGAACAGCAAAGCGAAATAGAGACTATTGGACCACGCGGCTTGTCAAACTTAGAGTCAAGCGTAATGACTTGTAGTTCTATACTTTATTATTATCATTCGTAATGTATACATATATTATTATTTTATATACGGTGATTTTACAGCTATAGTCAATAATAAATATAGCCTATATAAAATGTCGGTATCCGGAAACCTATGAATATCAAATTTTACAGTAACCAAAGTTAATTTGATAAATAATGAAAATTCTCATTTCAGAGATAACAAGATTTAATAACGGAATTGGAAATGAACGGCGTATTTTTCAATGAAATTGATATTCCCGTATTTACTTGCTTTTTTCACAAAAAGTGGGAAAACTTCCTTGTGGTTCTATTTGTAGAACCTATGCCAATAAAATACTTGGAATTAAGTATTTTATCAATAGAAATTTATAAGGAAAAACAAACGACGAAAAAGTTTTATTACTGAACAAAAGAAGCCGTGAAGATTTATTGTACCTAGTGTAATATTGTTATTGACTTCAAAACATTAATGGCTCACTACAGGGAAAAGGTATCTCTTCAGCACGGAGAAGTCTAGATACTATGAACTAAGTAAATATTTCTTCCTCCTCTCCTTAGAGCATCTGTTCTGGTGAGGATTGTTTTAGTAGCTTAGTAACGGAAGGATTAGTGGCCAACCGAAGTGTCGAAAGTTTTTATGCCGCCCCAAGCCTTCCGACATAGCATGTCATGTTAACTACGATAACCGACTGACGGCTTATTAAAATCAAGTCATTTATTCGAAGCTGATTTTTACAAACACTTTTCGAAAGTGAAACTATACTATCGCTACAACAAGCTTTACGATTTTACACGAGATTGTTTTCAAACTCACGGTTACAGGAAGCATAGATAGTACTACTTATAACTACATATATATTGCAACTCGCGCCCAAACATTCTTGTTTTTAAAAATATTCATCTAATTTGTAACAGTGTTTTGATTACGTATTAGTAATGATGTTGCTTAACTCCGAAGTCTTAACTGGGAAGTTTTAACTCCGAAGTGGCATTCATCCAGGTACTGATCGCGCCCGAAGTTGCTTAACTCTATCGATCACTTAGGATCGACGCGAGCCGTCGGGCTAGAAACGTTCCAATCAGCCGATAAACATTTATTAAGCAATCTATATAGGCTCAGACAAAATAGTTACACCTTTTTTTGTTCTGTTTTTAAATCAATTATCTTTATATTATTTGATAATTTTTGGGGGCCTTTAATCTATGCGTTTCATAGTATTTCATTATAATGCTACTAATAGATACATAGAATATTGTATGGTCTTAGAAATATCATTAACTAATGTAGACGTAAAATGAAGAAAAGAAACCGAAATACGCAAATTTATATAATTTTCCCCAAAATTCCAACAATGATCACAGTCAAATTTCGGCTACAGGAAAAAACCTCGTAAAAGTTACAACGTTCAATTACCAAGTACGTTATTAGAGTATATTATATTTTATATCCGATAATTTATTTCGTTTGCAATTAATTAATTGTATAATGACCAAAGATAAATCTGAACATGCTTTTATGTAAACAAATAAACACACTTGAAACGAGAACCTTCTCCCGTTTCAAGCCAGTTAACAAACACAAAAACAACCGTCATGTAACAATATGGCAAGGGATTTTGTTTACCTTGACGGGACTTGCCTTTTTCTACCCTAGAGCACATATTGTACCGAGAGACGTACTTAAGCTGGCATTTTTTCTATATTAACTTCACTTGATAAATCCAGAAGGTCTTACTTAACCTACATAGTTTCGACTCACATGAAAACGACCTATTTATAACATTAAACGTATCAGGACCTATAGGTATACATATGTATATACATAGTAGGTCGTTGTTAAAAGCAAATTTCTTCAAAGGTTATTTCAATTTATTATATCGAAAAATATTGAATGAGAATAAGCCTATGTAAGTCTCTAGAGTTTTGGTTTAATGTATTACTTTAATGGCTCCCTAACAAAAGTGTATTTAATAATGGTGAAATTAGATTTGGTAAAACAACCTTCAATTGACTTCAAAATATGAATTCTTATGATACTTCTATTTACAAATGCAAATACTGTGTTTCCACATTTACAACTACTCAGTGCATTTACAATGCATCATAGTGGTGAAATATAAATATTCTTTATTTATTAATTACTTGTAATTATAGCTGATTAAATAGATGAGGTACTAAGATAAATGAGTACTAGTTTACATTGTCAGTCAAGAAGAAAACGTTGAATTTCAGTCTTAATTGCAAATGAAGTTCTTAACTCGACCTTAAGTCTTTAGCTTCGGGTTAATAACACCTTTTTCGACAAATATATTAAAGTGAAACTGAGTGAAGCTCGGGGATAAAGTAACCGTAAATTACATCAATATGCTAAATTAAGTCCTTCGTAGCTTTACTTATGGGTTAATAAATTTGTCAGACTATTTAATGAATAAGTACGAAGTTAAACGTATGATTTAAATTACATAATATGGTATGGTAATGGAGAAGTCAGACTATGTGATCCTACTGGGAATTCTCAGTTTAATTTGGCGAAGATATGATCATTACTTTCGGAGACAGACAACGTAACTCTTCAAACAATTACAGCAGATGTCTCACGATTATACCAATCGCTTGTGTATGCATTGTTTGTACTATTTTATACCATACAAGGCTGCGCAATGGGAGGAATCACTAAAGAGGAAGAAATAAAAATATTTTGACAAAAAAGCAAAACCGCCTTCAAAAGGGATAAAATAATTTGATGAGGGAAACTGCTTAAGAAGTCGGTTCCAGTTTCTTAAATTGAGGCATAGGCACCTACTTACTATTGCCTCAATTAAAAAAACTGGCACCTACTTCCTAACCAGTTTTCCTCATCAAATTAATTATCCCTTTTGAAGGCGGTTTTCCTTTTTTGTCAAAAGATTTTTAGTGTGTGTTTTAACTTTTGTGTGTTTTGGCAGGTGCAATTCTACAGATCTAATAAATTACTCTATTCAGTAGTTAAACCTGCCAAAACATATGTTTCAAGTGTTATGGATGTGTTTGGACAATGGTCACTATACATCGTTTTACTCGTTAGCGGACTATTAACATCGGAAAGCAAATACTTTTTTTTTTCACTGCTAATAATGACTTTGGACAAACATAATGATGTACTGCGAGATTTTTCGAGGCAGTTTAAAATAAAATAAAACGAAATTTATGTTATTTATACCAAGCAAATCTGGTTAAAAAAAATAAAACATTTTTCTACATACAGTATGTATATTTTAAAATCTGTCATTATCTCCCTAAAGGCACCCATTGTTAGGTAACGGGGAATACCATAAAAGAATTCGCCCTTTGTAAAATACTTTTTTCTGAGGGGACAATAAAGATTAAATATATAAAAGAAAGCATGACTTCACTGTTTCCAGGCTGAATAAATACTGAAACATTATGATCATATAACGCGTACTGCGTAATGTTACGCTTTTATACCCCGATGATATTTAGATGACCTTTGCGTTAAAGGTTCGTGGGCAAAATACTAACTTACCATTCTTGTTTAGTTATCTAATCTAAAATACGAACAATCCCCAAACTTTTCAGACAAATAATTAACTTATAAATCGTTAAACTACACCGGCTTATCGTTCGGTGCTCGGGCAATCAATTTAATTTAGTACTGAAAAGTGTTTTTTATTGTAAATTGATATGCGAGCCTAGAACACCTCACATATATGAAGACAGTTTATCATCAACATCTAAATACAATGTCCTGTTACTAAGCTTAGGTCAAATATTGGCCAAACCTTGCAGTAGAATTTCCTACGTGTAGTGCTACAATACTGGAAATATACAAAAGTTGTATAACACGTATTAAATAGGAATTAAATCCAAAATGCTTCAATCTACCTATTTTGTTATAATATTTAAATGAGATGTTAACTTTATTGTTTATTACTTTTTAGTGTAGCAGGCGATGATAAAAGTGTATGTACATAGTATTTTAACAAATATTTATCTTTTAATCGAATTAAAAAAGGAAGGATTTTTCTCTTCTTTATGTGTGTGTAGTTGATAACTTTTTACTGCGTTTACAGGTTTGGATGTATCTTTTTTTTATTTCAATGTTGATGCTTGTAATAAATCCAATGCATGTTATTAAGAATAACTCAATACTACTCGTCAAATGTCGCGCAAATTACAAGCATCAACATTGAAATAAAAAAAGATACATCCAAACGAAAGATGACGTCAGAATCGGAATATTTTAGATTTAATTGAACATTAACAAAACTATTTACCGTTGTAAGGTATTTTTCTTTTAATGTGACGAGCTGTTTTATGGGTAACACTGGATGGGTTTATTTAGTAGGTATCCTGGGATGCTATTAGCTACCGTTCAGTTCTATCGTCAAGTTCGTCACCACATATATTGAAAATAATCTAATATGGGACCTTCGCAAAAAAATTGTTTATATAAACAGTCTAGATAGTAGGTTCGAGAATGGTTTAGAATTACTATGAAAACACGTCCGCTGAACCGTCTAGCATATTATAATATTACCAGTACTGCTTTAATGGTGCTCTGTTTATGTTGTTGCTAAGTTAGCATTGTTAAATTTCTGAGTATTATTGAATTTATAATGTAAATAACCATATTTTACATGTAATATCAAATTTTACTCAAGAAATATAAATGTTTGTGTTTAATATAAGCAAAGTTAATATAATGAGGTTTTCGTCTTTAAACAGTATTCAATTATTTACGGGTGAATTCATATTATTTCTAAGGTCAACAAAGTTAGTTAATATAACATCGACGGTATTTTAAATATTCTGATTTCTGCACAGTTAGCGACTTGCTATTCAATATGTATAAGTAAACTAGCCAAAGATGTCAGAGAAAGCCATTTTCAAATAACGCTACACACTCATAGCCCCACACTAGGATGAGGAACACATAACGACATGGACACACAACCATACCGAGAATAGAAATTTAAACTCACCACTACCCATATTAGTACTTAATATATACTCTCAACCCTCATACTCTTTGAGCGGCGGTCTGGTCAGTAGACCATTGCGCCTGGAGCGTCGACAACGTCTTATAACTT
>DWJN01003683.1:0-11699 GCA_018248895.1 Carystus phorcus | reverse complement strand
GATATTAACTAACATCTACTGCAGTTGAAGTAAGAACATGGAGGAAATTAGCGACAAATATGTAAGCGATGCTGTATTTCCGAGGATATGATTAGGCTAAGGTTGTAATCATTAGGTATCTCTTTAAGCCTATCTGAAAAACTTCGCGGGAAAAATAAACTTCTAATTTTAAGGCGGGTCTTAGAGCGTAATTCCATGATTTTCTACATTTTTAATTGTCTTTCTGTCTTTTCTATGCCACCCACGCCACGGGGTATTCTAGTGTGGGGCTACGAGTGAGTGGCAGATTTATTATTAGGTATTATCTCTACGATGCCGGGCCCCGAAAAAGAGTGACCTACTCGAATTGTCCTACGCGTTTTATTGCGTTACTGTACGTTGATACTCTCCTGATTGATAAGCTTATTTAATAAGGTTTATAAGGTTCATCTTAAGCCGTACAATACCGTAACAACACTTCCTATGTATTTCTTCTTTATAACACAAGCAATACTAACTCAATCGTCAGGTATAACAAAAACGCGGAAACTACCCTATCATAATAACATTACATCGATTCCAATGAAAGAGGAACTCAATCATTTGGCGCCAATAGTTAATTAAACGTGACAATGGATGGAACACATAACTTTGGCACAGCTCAGCTGTCAGACTGCCAAGGTCGTGATTCACGCACTGAAGAACAGCAGGTTAACGAAGTACTAAATCAAAATTAAATTGATAAACAGAAATAAAATCAGTTTCAGTAAAACAAGCAAATTTTACACCGGAGGCCTTATTATTATCACTACATAGTATAAAACAAAGTCGCTTTTTCAGTCCCTATATCCCTATGTATGCTTAAATCTTTAAAACTACGCAACGGATTTTGATGCGGTCTTTTTTAATAGATAGAGTGATTGAAGAGGAAGGTTTATATTTATAATACGTTCATAGTTTTTCTGTAGTGTATTTAGTATCAGCATTGCACCCGTGCGAAGCAGGGACAGGTCGCTAGTAAATTAATAATAACCAATTTCCGTGAAGCCTGCCTGATTAGCTATCTTGTTTGAGTCATTGGCCAAACGCTTAGAAGTATTTCAACAAGGAGCTTTAAAGCCAGTACTATATTTCTTTTCTCGTACATCAATCACCCTAGGATTAACGCAGGCCATAGGGCTACGACTAACTATGCTAGTATAATTAATGTTTCAAAGAATTATACATCGTTTATATGTAGTACTTATTCAAGAAGCATAGATTTTTTATTAAAAGTCCAAAAGCTATACAAAAGCGAAGAGCTTAGAGCTTAGATCTACAGATAAATGTCTCTTTATAATGTATACGTAAACACCTGACGATCCAAGTCTTCTTCTGCGGTATTTTGAGCTTCTTTTAATATCTTCAACCATTCGTTATGAGCATAAACACATGTACTCAGATTTGCCGGTATTTTCAATGGAGACATTTTCAATATCTTATTAATTTTAGCTTCAGATTAAATTCACTATAATTTATTTAACTGGAATTTTGTTTCATACTTAATTTAATTTTGATTAACTTTAATTTGGATTAAATAGTACAAAACAAGAATTTTGATATTCTTCTGTCAGAAAAATGACATGTTGATATAATTTTTTTTTTATTTTAATTTATTAATACGGAAACATGAGCGTGGATTTTTATCTGAATCCATTTATTAATTTTTATAATGTCACTGTAAAAGTCAAGTCTTCGAGAGCCAAGAAAATTTAAATATAAATTTGCTAGAACTTTATTATAATCCTTTAACGCAGAGAAGGTGAATAAAACCATAAAAGATATAAAAGGCGAAAAAGGGCGATTTACTTCACATACACTTCTAGACAACACACTGAACTGCACCGAACCTCCTTTCTGACCTTCTAAAGTTGAATAATAAGGTTGGTATATATTTTTATTTACTGTTGGTCATAATTTATCACGGGGCTGTGGGGTATCCACCGCGGAATTTTAAACCCCACACTAGCTCGCTACGAACTCAACAATTTTCACTTCGCATACATTGCAATTAAAATGCTTTTTAAAAAAGAAAAGTTATTTTATAAACTATTTCTATTATTTTTGAAGGTTGTAATTCTATAGGAAGTGTTTAATTACATCGCAAGAACATTCAGTAGGTAGTTACCAAAGTGACAGCTGTCAGAATAAAACGCGGAATTTTAGTTGGCACTCCGCCATATTGGATTCCAATTCATCACAAGGCAGATAATTTATGGTGAATTTTGTAAATGAAGCTGGTTCTTTGATTCGTAACATGGCATTTCCGTTTTTCAATCGTTAATAATGTTAATATTCTAGAGGTATATTTAAATAATGTAATTTTATGCATTGATAAGACCAAATAGATAACTAATGTATCAATTACTGACCTTTGTAGTAACATTGTTATTTGGATTTTTTTTATCTTATTTCTTAGCAACGATTAACGTTAAATAAATACTTAAAAATAGTGTACACTAGTATATTCATTTTCAACCACATCACTCATGATCATGGTCATACTCATAATTTCTTCATATTTTATGTGATTTTAAGGTGTAGTTACCTAATGGTGTTCGATTGATACAGAAAAAAATATATTAAATGTTTTACGCACGACAAATTCAAGGTTCGTGATGATAGATACTTGTAGTTTTCAAGGATTTTATAACTTCAAAGGTCACAGCTACTACTACAACTAAAGACAACATAAAATGCCTTATTTGGGTCAAACACAGCGTTGTCATTGCTAATTAATACCAAATAATATATATAGCTTGTTATATTTTTCCTGATATTGATATAAATAAGTATATTATATATGAAACGGGTTAACACTGTACTAATAAATTAATACAATACAAAACTATATTCTACGCCTCATTTATATAATTAAAAGTAGTAAAATAATACAGATATAATTGTGACTGGTATAAACAATTGGCTGTCTTATCGTTAAAAGCGAATTCCAAACAACTGAAAAATGTAAATAACTCTACATAATTAATTAGTTCAAATACCTACTAGTAAAAATAAAGTCTTCACACCTTTACATAATATTTAATCAAGTCAAACATACATAAATAACACATTAACAAGTAGATAAATAACATTGCAACGCTCAGCCATACATCTGCTTCATTAATCTTATTCAGTTCAAGATTATTATAACAAAATAGAGTAAAAACTCCATTACTGTAGTCAAGGCAAACTGGAGACCGAAAGGCGTTACTTGGGTTATCCCCAGATCAGGCAGTGTTATCGTTTTTCTATATTAGGTTTCACAGCATATATGTACATACAAATTATAAAGAAGATTCGACTTAAAACAGATAATATCGTATTTTTTTCGTCGCAACTAAGGATGTTTCGGTTTTGTGATCACGCTTTAGAGACTTTTTATTTATTTATTTCTAGACACAAAAATAATAAGCAACTCATCAAAATATAGTTTATAGGTGGAGAATGATGATTTTATAACTTTGTAAAGATATTACTGAGTTTTGGTTATTTTTATTTATTGTTATTGCATAAGTCTGTGAGAATGTTATAATTATAGACATACACGGCTCTATTGTTAAGGATAAATACTACTCAAATAAGTTTTGAAATCATCCCAAGAACAATACCCGTTTTTGTCCACTTTACAGTTTTCTAACTCCAAGATTTTAATCTGCGGCGGTGTTTCTAAACTCAAAATATTACTATGCCTCAATTGTTCTGTAGATTGATACACGTAACTTATTTTAAAATAACTTTTTTTAGATTCATCGTCTTTCCACTTTTGTAACACCACAGCACTGCCTATAGGCGTAATTTCATTCTGTTTTTGCAGTTTATAATGTTTTACTTGAAGAGTTTTGAACACAGTGTAAAGATTAGCATCGTGTCCAACTAATAAGCTCACTTTAGGTTTATTGTCATCTTTGAGAAATATATTAGAGATATGTTTTATCAAAGGTTCAGCAATATCTTTAGCAACCAGCGTCGTGTTATATGTGACGTTGTGATAAGCTCTATTGAGTAGAACAATTTTCTGCCACAAATTTGGATCAGTAAGCTGACCCCAAGCAACATCTTTGGTCGGAAACCCTTCATAATGCTGCATCAAAAACGCATCGATAACCTCACTGCTGATTTTCAAGGGTCCAGCTACACCTGGTTTGTGTCCTGGAGTGATGCTTTTACGGTTTTTGTCTTTAGCTAAATCACATTTCTTATCCACTTTACAAGATTTCGATTTCTTGTAGTCCAATATCTCTGTAAGCAACTCATAGGGTTGATTCAAGTGAAAAGTATTAAGTACGTCTTGCATTTCTTCTAACGCGTCTTCTCTGAAACTTGCTGTAGTATTATGAATAATCGGAGTGAATAATGGATCTGGGATATTGAGATTTGTATGATGTACAGTTATTTTACAATCCGGGAAACCTTTCTTCACAAACGATTCCGCAGACACCAAAGTTCTCTCAATTGTATTCGAATAAACATATAGATCGTCTTCGGTTGGACATTTTGCTGGTAAAATTCCTTCCTTCTTCAGCCAAGTTGCAAAATAACTGCCCATGTATCCAGCTAATCTTGCGCCTTTGGCAGTTAAAACGCCAGGCTTGTCGTCCCATTTCGGCCAGACTTTAGGAGACACTTGGTTCAAATTCTTTGAAAGCGGAGTCCTCACACTATGCCTATTTAGGATAACCACTTGTTTTAACGTTAATTTGCTTTGCACTAAACTAATAAGTGTCACTGCGTTCAGAATGAATAACAACGGTTTTATTTTCATCTTCACTAATGATGGGGTAATTATTATTGTTATTATTATCACTGATTTATTTTAGTAGCGTCATATCGATACGAAGACGAACACTTGAATAACGAGTGAAAGTCGTAACTCAACTATGTACGTTGAACCACAGAATTATATAAACTTAGAACCGACTTGAGCGATACATAATCTTGATAATCTGGTCGACTAACATGTGTTAGGTATACGTGCCAAAACTTTATAATAACATAAAATGAAATATAATGATACGTGTTGTTTTTTTACTCTTGTGATCAGAATATGTTCTATAAACAAAAACAACGAATTGATAAAAACCTTAGACTTGTTCATGAAACAGTATATTTGTCATATTAACTATAGAAAAAAGTGCAATGAACGAGTAATTTACCTATTTATTATTCCAATGTCAAATGAAATTGTTTTTCAACTCAAAAATAATTTTAGACTCTTAGACATTATTTATTTATAAACATACATTACAAGTTAATTTATTACAATAATGATCTTATAATAATATCAATTGATTTCACAGATATTATTCTATAACATTAAAAACGTTTTCTATCGACTCGAATTGTGAATCTAAACCTTTCTCGAAACCAGTTAAACGAAAAATAAATAATAAAAATTAAGCCATTCCAACCAACTCCAGACATATAAAAAGAATTCTGTGACATCAAAAACGCAATAATTGTAGATAATATATGAACTTTAAATGCTTTACATTAATACCAGGCAGTCCTTGCCATAATTTATTTGTTTATTTAGCTAACTAAAAACAATTACAGGCTATTTAGAAATGTTTCAAAATCATTCCACGGACAAAAACCATCAACGTCAATTTTACAGTTTTCCAATTCCAAAGTCTTAATATGCGGTGGTGACTCCAAAGATAAAATACTACAATCCTTTAACTGTCTCGTAGATTGATACACAAAACTTAGTTTAAAATAATCCTGCTGACACACATCGTCTCTCCATTTTTGGAAAACAACAGCACTTCCTATAGGTATGACCTCAATCTGGTTCTCCAAAAAATACGGTTTTACTAAAAGCGTCTTGAAGACTGTGTAAATGTTGACATCATGTCCAACAAATATCGTTACTTTAGGCTTATTATTTTTGAGAAAAATCTCAGATATACTTTCTATTAAAGGTCTTGACAGGTCTCTAGCGATAAGTGTAGTCTTGTAGGTTGTGTTAAAATAAGCTCGGTTTAATTCTACGATCGTCAGCCATGAGTTTGTATCAGTTAACTGACCCCAAGCGATATCTTCAGTTGGAAATCCTTCATAATTCTGCATTAAAAAAGCATCTACTGCCTCATTGCTAATTTTTAACGGTCCAGATAATTTCGGTTTCAGTCCTAGTGTGATATTTATATAGTTTTTGTCCTTGACCAAACTGCATTTCTTGGCAATTTTACAACTATCTGAATCCTTATAGTCAAGAATTTGACTGACTAGTTCATAAGCTTCATTAAGATTAAGGATGTTAAGGGCTTCATCGATTTCATTTAAAGCGTGTTCCTTGAATGTTGATGAACTATTGTGTATTACGGGATTAAATAAAGGATTGGGGATATTCATTCCTTTGTGGGAAATATTTATATTGCAACCCGGAAAGCCTTCCTTTATAAACGCCTGCGCTGATGTCAAAGTTCTCTCCACTGTATTCGAAAAAATATGAATGTCATCTTCGCTTGGACAACCTTCTGGTAAAATTCCTTCATATTTCAGCCAAGCTGCGATATAGCTGCCCATATAGCCAGCTAATTTTGCACCTTTTGTTGTCAAAAAACCGGATTGTGTATGGAATTTTGGCCAGACTTTAGGAGACACGTCTCTTAATTTATTCGAAAGTGGAGCCCGCAAACCATGTCTGTTTAAAATAACCACTTGCTTCAAAACCAATTTATTTTCCACTATACAGAAGAGAATCACTAACTTCACAACAAATAATAACAATCGAGTTGCCATGACTACTGATTAAATACTGATCAAAATGTAAACTAATATCGTTTATACCACTAAGAACCTCGTTCTTTGCACGTGTTTACTCTGGTATGATTCGAAGAGTACTAAATAAAAGACGACTGCTTATCAAGAACGGTAAGTAAGCGAGGTTAAAAGTCATAATATTGTTTACAAACTTAATTCTAGGGAGCTGGGAATTCTAAAGGCTTCTCAGTAGAGCTGATAAACGTCAAATTTAACGTGTTTCTATCGTTTCCGCGATCATCTATTTAGGAGCTACGACTACATAAATATAGAAATTTAAACTCATATCTTTGTTGTAGAATAAAAAGTAGGTACGCTTTAAAGGATTATCGTTCAAAAGTACAGCTAAACTTTGTTTTTGAGTTGAGGCCACTTCTATGCTTCGTTTATTACTTTCTCATATTTTTTGGTTTTTATATGAGTTTACTAAATCTTTCCTTCCAACATCTTAAGGGCACGGATTACTTACTCTTTTTCATTTATTTCCTAACTCACGTTACAGTTCACTTTATATTTATAGCAGCCTGTATAAAGTAACCTGATATTTAGAAGAAGAAAGAATAAGAATCAAGAATCCTGGCTTGTCTTCTACAAACACTTGCGGACATGTCCTTAGCTGCCATTTCCTTTCCATTTCTAATAACTATTACCTCTATGGAAATATCATGAATGTAATCTTCGTACGTACGTACGACATAAATCAGAATGCCAAAAATAACAAACATCACTCAACCCCAATGAAGACTGACGTTACATATTGCGATACGCATATCATGCGTCTCGCTCTAGATGGAATAATAAAACGAGACGCACAATTTATGTTAGCGCCAATTTTATCCAGCATTGTTTTGTCACGCATATTTTTCTAAACATAAATTGACTCCTTTTACTATCTTTGGGTCTTTAACACGACAGTGGGTTAAAAAAGTCAAAGCGTAGTCTATAAATATAGTGGATGGGTAAATGGTATGAATATAAACACATCTAGCGAACGTTAAATGATATTTAAGTTTTTAATATAAATTTTTGCTACAAAAAAGAAAATTACAACAGAAATGAAATCTGAAGACACTCATAAGCTTCTATATTGAATTTTTCGAGGTGAATGTTCAAAAATGTTGTAACATCATTGTTTTTATTACTCAATATTTTATAATACTAAACTAACTAAATACTACTCAGCATTTTTACTACGTTGGTACGTTGCTCTCGCTCGTCGAAGGTTACTTACTCGTTTCAATGATTTTTATTGGTACATCTGATGCAACAAGAAATAATAAAAAATTAACCGGTTTACAAATGTATTTCGATGAAGACCAGTTGTCTATAAATACAGTTCGCATCAATAATGTGTGACATTTCGCAGTAAATGAATAAAGGAATCCCAAGGACAGTAGCTATTCTCGTCTGAACAAGTTTTCAGTTGCATTGAAAGCCATAGAGGCGGATTATGCAAAGACAATTTTGTTCCATGTCTTAATTGATCAAAACTTTGATAAACGAAATCAACTTTTACAAATTCCTTACCGGAATCATCTTCAATTTTTTGAAATAATAATTTCCCACCTACTGGTGTCCTTTCGTATTGTTCTGGCAAATCTTTGCTTATAAAACCAAGAGATGCTATAACTGGATTCAGATTAGAATCATGTCCAACAAGCAAAGTGAATTTTGGTCCATTATTTTTTTCCAAAACTTCCAATATATAATTAAGGAGAGGTCTAGCTACTTCTTTTGCTAAAACCGTGCTATTAAATCGAACATTTTGATTTTCTTTTGTTATTTGAGTCAGTAACTTCCATTGGGTTTTTGTCTTAATTTGTCCCCATGCAACGTTTTCTATAGGCATACCTTCGTAGTAGCTCATAAGAAATGAGTCTACTACAGCATTTCCTATGTTTAAAGGCCCCATTATATTGGGTTCAATCCCAATTTGATACACAATGTCAATATGTTGTTCAGTTAGATCACAGACTTTTTCAATTTCACAGATACGTGATTGATTTATATTCAAAATTTTATTCAATTCCAAATAAGATTCTTGCAATTGTAATCCATTTAATTTATTCTGCATTTCCTCTATAATAGCATTTTTTAATTCTAGTGACATGTTTCGTGGTACAGGATTAAAAATTGGGTCCATATGCTCAGAATCTATGTGAAAAACTTTAACATTACAATCCTTAAATGCTGATTTGACAAATGCCTTTGCAGATTCCTTTGTTCGTTGTCTAGTATTCGCGTAAATAAGTATTGTATTATCTTCAGGGCATCCTTCAGGGAAGAGTTCTTGCTGTAATAGCCATCTATGGAAGTACTCGCCCATATATCCTTCGGATAATATTCCTTTTTCCGTAAGATAACCACTTTCCTGGTTCCATTTAGGAAATTCATACGGCGAAGTATATTGCAAATTTTCTGTCAAAGGCGTTCGTATATTATGCCTACTTAAGATTAGCACTTGTTTTAATCTATAACCTTGGACATGAACTATAATAAAACTTAAAAAACATTTTATCACAGATAATAAAATCACGTGTTTCCTCGCCATTTTCTGCACTTACAATTTTGTTAGTCTTTTCCCGTGAATTATAATACAAATATATATTATTTCACTATAATCAAGTACTTTGTTGAACGATTAATTGTCACAAACTGATTAATTTTCACAAAGCCGTTCAGTTTCATCACCCGACTGTTCGATAAGGATCGCCCTGAGTAATACTGCAGTAATAAGATATCTAGCTTGCTGTTTATTTTCTTTTGCAAGTTTCATTCTGTCGGCTAGTTCGCCACCAAGGTCCTCTACCTTTGTTTGCTATAATAATACCATTTTACTGTTCGATTTATTCATCCGTTGGCAAAATATTATTATTACGAATTGTAAATCAGTTTCTTTTGTATTTATCGCAAAACATCCGGGCGTAGTTTTTATACAATAACAATTAATTTATGTAAAGAGATTTCCTTAACTGAGTCATCATTATTACTAGTGTTATGAAGCTTGAATAATTGTATAATATTTTTTCTTCACAGTCTTATTTAATGTCATAATAATTTATGACAGCAAATACTATTTTTATTCCATAGATTAAAATTACTGGGGGTTTCTTCATTGATAATACTTTAAATACGGAACAAGCTCAGCATTTTAACATTTTTGAATTTATTTCTTATTTAAATAAAATCTACACCGGAAAAAATGCATTTTTGCCTATTTTTGTTACAAGTATTTTACTTTACTGAATTTAGAATCTTCTGCTCACCGACAGGTGTATTTAAAATTTCTATATCATTACAAAATCAAAATTTTCAAGCGACTTTTGGTTTTCGACAAAAACGTACCTACTCATATATGACTAAGTAAAATGTTTCTCATTTAGTTTTCCTCATATCAAATATCAGTTCATTTAAACCTAACCTTTTGGCTTTTACCCGAACGCGATCCATACAATAATATATATAAAAAAAAATAACAAATAATAAAATTAATTAATTGATTATTAATGTAACTGAATTTATGACTATGAATAATGTATGGAATTTAATAAAACTTATTATTATTATAAACTTAACCTTTCATTACTTCTGTTAAGTAGTGCTCTTCTAAAATATAGTTTATAGGTACTTATTAAATCTTACAAGATTTGTATCTCTTACCGCCAGTTTCTGAAAGGCTTGACAAAATTACGTTTATATAACACGCATATTAACGTGAAAGTTCTATGAAGTCAATTCGAGTTTCTGAAACGTTGATTAGCGAATAATTTCTGAATAATAATACTTTCTGCAACCCAATTGACGCTTGACAATAGATTTGACACTGAATTTCTTAATTTTTTCGTTGATCAGCCTTTCAGAAACCGGCCGTATGTTAGTTACAGTAACAATTATTGCATTAGTCCATATTTTGAGTTAAACTATAATGCTATTTGTGTAACTCCGTAATAATGAATAATAGGTAATATTTTAAGGTCGCCTTACCAAGGCGAAGCGAGCAATGGTTGCTAGTTTATATAGGAGTGTACGCAACATAGATATTTTGTATGTAAAACTATACAACTTAACAGCACAAAAACTTTAATTTCAGCATCCTTTTGAATATAAATGTTCATACTTGAACGATGTCTATCAATTTGTTGCAAAAGGAAGTTTCAATTATTTGCTCGATTAACTTTCAAGCGGAATTTTCGTTTTCAACAAATCGATGAATTTATTTGTCCTTTTCCCTGTATTGGATTGTGCTATTCGTGTCAATGTATATTAATTTTTATATAAACTAGCGGATTTTGCAGCTTTATCCGGCAACATGTGCTAATCGTCTTCCTCTTTCGAATGTTTATACCGAACTTGAATTACTCCATATTATTTGATCGATGTTAATAATAAAAGGTTAGGGATGAAATTAAATCACATTCCGGAAAAACTAAAACGACAGATCAGTACGTAGTATCTTTAATTGTTTTCAAATTAAAATTCATTTATTAATATAGGTATTATTTCAATACACATGCACGTAATTTTTTGATTCTACCACCGATTCGGAAAGCTACTTTTACATCGAGGAGAAGAAACGGCGAAAGAAATTTCTCAGCACATCTTTTAAAATTATACACTTAAACTATCACTAGCCTTTGCCGGTTCTGGATACATATCTACTAACTCGCCAGTGCTAATGCCATATAACTAAGTCATAGCAGTCTCTTATTTTGTATAGAAATAATCGTATTATAAAAAGAGTAGTAAGTGGTCTGACCAATTTGAATGTAAACAATGAATGTATATTATGCATGTCTGTCAAATAAGTCGTGGTGCGTGTAAATTATTTTATATTTCATACTAGATGAACCAGCAAACTTTGTTTTGCCATATAAATTATTATTTAAGAACTATTTTTATAACCATAAAACTTG
>DWJN01003682.1:0-13279 GCA_018248895.1 Carystus phorcus | reverse complement strand
AGTTGGAAAAAAAGCACCTTGGGAGTTTCTTGCCGCTTCTTCTACCAGGGCCACTCATCGTAGGGCTTTGTTGAAGCTATGGCGTAGTTGACTTTCGAAAAGTATTTGTAAAAACCTACTTCGAATAAATGATTGAATTTGATTTGATTTGATTAAAATCTGTACAGTATAATTAGATCTTAAGACTACATTCTCCACAGTAGTAATTAAATTATATTATTTACCTGATACGACTATTCTATTAACTTCAATGACAACTTTATTTTCAGTTCAAATTACCAACTTAGCTAGCGACGTCAATTAATTACTTACGAATTACTAAACATTTATAGGAACCGTAAAAATGGGTAATGTGAAACGACAAACATCAATTTATTGAGAAGTTCATGAAATAAAAGATTTTACGAAATCTTTAGTAGATATTTATAAAGAGGAAGTATTCTTTCATCAACGCCGGACCAGGACTACTGATGTTGAATGTAGTAGAAGTTCCATTAATGTCCAAGGCGAGCTTTCAGAAAGGATTTTAAGAAAAGCATTTGAATAGAGATTGATAATTTGTTTATTAACCAAAACATTATGTTTACATACCATCAAATGTATATAAAAAAATGATTATCTGGAATTCCAAACTATGACGTACACCATATTATAAACACAAAAAATTCTGTTATAAGCAATATTTACGGTGCCAAAATTAAGTCTAATGACGCAGCAAACGATATACGTGAAGTTGTTCTGAAGTAACCATAGGTGATCGTCATTTAACCTTTTAGTATCTATTTATATATATTTGTACATATCTATACTAATATACATATAAAGCTGAAGAGTTTGTTTGTTTGTTTGAATGGGCTAATCTCAGGAACTACTGGAGCGATTTGAAAAATTATTTTAGTGTAACATAGTCCATTTATGGTGGAAGGCTATAGGCTTTATAACATTACGCTAAGATGAATAAGAGTAGCAATAAAAATATTACTAAATCGGCAAAATTTTAAGCTTTCCTTGCGTGCGCTGAGTAAACGGTGAAAGTTACAAAAAAATCATGTATTACAATATTGTTCCCCTCTAAAAGTTCTAAATAAAAGTCCGCGACAGCATATGTCAAGCTTTTAAGGTTATCCTACTATAACCATTTTTATGGTTATAAAAATAGTAATAAAATAACAATTTATATGGCAAAACAAAGTATGCTGGATAAGTGTTTCGAGTTTCAAACAGGTGCTTAATTGAATGTATATTTTATTACACTACATTCTTTATATCCATGATAGCTGTATTATTTACCAGTAAAACAATACAGTAATAATCAAGTTGTCCGTCAGTGAGCGCCGGTAGCGGGCGGAACTTCCGCCGCGCAAGGTCGACTATACGGTTCGCAACTAAATTACTCTGAGATTTGCATTGTTTGTAAATAAAATACAATATTTTGATAGCTTTATCTGATAACAAAATAGTGTGAATTACAGCTATTGAATTCGCTCAAACTAACAGTGTGAGTTTATATTGTATATGAGTCGAACTTTTTTCATCTCAAGAGCTGTAGCAAACTCTGAGTATTTTAACTGGAGCTTAGGATAAAAATCTGTAAATCAATAACTAACTGCCTGATATTTGGTAATACAATTATCATTATAAATTACAATTGAAAATAATTACCACACTGTCTCATAATATTGTAAACCAAATATATGTTAGGCAATCAGGCTTCCTGTACGTTAAATATATGTATATACACGCAAACATGACAAATAAGTGCATTTTCACACGACAACGTAAACCCATTAAAAAGTACATCAGTTTCCTTCCCGCAACGCCCCTGCATCGCTATCATTCATCAGCGCGTAACAGTTTGTTACCCGTAAACGCTTACAGACTTACAAAATGTATCAAGATAGTGTATTATCTCAGAAATTCCTTAAATACCCGCCGGACCGCTACCTGGTGTCAACACCCATCGCATGGAGCCGATTACAGATCGCGATTGCGATACCAATTCGCTTGCTATCCGTACAGCTGATGGAAATTAGCGGGATAATTTATAGCAGTCTTAAATTCGCTGCTTAGATAGCGTTGAGTATGAAATTTAAAATTTTCCATTTAATAGCCGTCGTGTTAGCACTCCCAAGTTATGATAGCTATCTCTGAAATTCTAGAAGGTGATTGGGGGAAATATTCAGGAGAAATTTTGCATGTGAACAAGTAAAATTAAGTAGTGACGTAGAATTAAATTCATCGTCTCAATGAATCTGCGTTCGTTCATTTTCCTGAACAAAATCATTACGAAAGACTCAACACTAAAATTGTGTGCCGTAGTAATATTTATAGATTTGATCACATATCGGTAACAATTTGTCAATAGCGTGCATTGTTTGGATACTATTGCAGCACGGCGAAAATGAGACCACAATTATATAAATGTCTAGTTTGGGAAAAAGTTCCAAAATATTAATCATTCGGAACAAAACATTAAGAAGACAACAAAAACTAGCATGAATCACACAGTGAAATTTCTACTTCGTGGAAATATTCAACTTCTGGCCGGTAGCTATCACAATATCAGAATTGCCCAGAAGTGAATTGTTAATCACAAATTACGTAGTAAACACGTCCATCCAACAGCCACTTAGCCAACCCGTCAGTCTATCAACTATAGACGTTAGACACTATAAATAAAAGTAATATAATGAACTGCATTGCGTGTACTTAATAAATCACATTCCCGATAGACGTTTTATCGTCAATCGGAACACGTAACATCACTAATTAGCGGCGTAACGGCACCTAAGTTATCGACTGTCGATACACGACACCTACCCTGGGATGGTGTATCTTTATCGATACCACTGATACATTATAGGGATAACATTATCGGCAATGCAAATTTAGGAAGCGTTTTATGTATTATGTTTACTAGATCACCTAGAGGACACTGAAAGCGCTCGGATCATCCGCAATGAAAGAAATTGCACAATATTTGTTCGTAAGACATCACGCAATAGATGAATGCACTGATGACTTTGTTATAAAAATTAGCAACATTAACACGAAAAGCCGATAAAAATATAATTAAACAATCTAATCTACCCTGATATATGATAACAGATAAATCAATAAAACACATAAACAGTGTATAAAGGAATATAAGTACAAAGTATTTAAACATCATTCCTATAAAAGGTGAGGACACACAATAATTTATTACCATAATTCCCACTTGGAGTGAAGATTAGAAAAAGCGTCGATTGTCTAACGCAAGAGAGGGGGGACGCAAGAAGTCACCGGTTGCTAAATAAAGGCGAGCCGGACGCAACAGCCGCTAATGCTATATAAGTCGAGATGCGCGGCCCATCTAACGGAGCTCCGTGACCTTCTATTAATTACCGTTCACTCCTCTACCGGCCCTCGGTATTTCTTCCTACGGCTCGACTGGTACGCTTCCGTAGCAGCTCAACACAGCTTTTTGCTAAGATTCCTCCATCGAATAAGTGATAGATGAGAAAATGTTGCTTGCGAAAAATGTTAACAAAAATGCTACTAAAGAACACGACAAACCTAAGGAATACTAATATAAACGGCATCTACGTATAAATAAAGAATATAAAAATGTAAAGGTGATTGAAATGCATTGTAAATTAACTTTTTTAATAATCAAATAGTAACATGATAGAAAAGACTGAACTAAAGCTGTATACCGTAATCATACTACAGTTTCACTGGAGTTGACTGCCCATGACCACCGCTACTCTCCAGTTAACACAACTGAGCCATTGAATTACACACCACACGCGGCAAATAGACCTTATCGAATCATAAGGGGCTGATTCACGCTGATAACCATTATTTTCTCAGTCAACTGTAAACAGTTATTGGTGCTTTAATAGGTCATTAGGAAAATATATGCAGTGCCCAGTTAAAGTCTAAATAAGCCTAACGCCTTATTTCTGGACGAGTGGCTGTCACTAGTCCATAATGAAACCGGTACTATGTATCATTTTTATACAAATAGAATTGAGTCTTTTGATCATTTCAAATTAAATTACTAAGCAATAGAAAATTTAGCTACGCGAAAAAACCCTAACAAACTTCTCGAAAATTTATAGCACTTGTTTCAGAACATTAGCTGAATGTGTCGTGGAGCCAGCCGCTTGTTTTAGATCACTAGTATTTATGTATTCTTGGGAACAATGGGTGGCTTTGGTCACCAATTAGAAGCAGTTAGTACGTTGGAGTACAAGGGTGTCCTGTTTGAGTTGGAATTAATTGTTCAGACCATATTCTGCGCTAACGGTTTAGAGGTGATTATGTTAATGCAATTAGTAGAACTAGAAGCGATGGGGTTCAAGGTGACCTCAGAAGGCGACGCCTGTAAGGTCCATGCCGCGTGCTTGTTGACATTCCTAAGCTAACTGAATGTAATTAAATATGTTCTTACTCCAATAGTTTGTCTCGACCACACAAATCACAGGCAAAATAGCTAGTCATTAGTTACTGTATAGACTATTGCCAATAAACATTAAACATCGGAGTATTAATATCATTTCTTGATTATTCACCGTATTGCCTTAATTAGTTGTTCAAAGCTAGTTATTAAAGACACATAGCGAGATACGAGTGAACAGTTTATGATTTAAACGTATCAAATAAAGCTGTTAAATTCAATATGATTCAATTTGTATACTATATACGTAAGTGGATGATTATAAGAATTATGATAGTTACGGAAAAATTATAAAATAACATGCGGCAGTAGACCCAGCTGCGCCATATGGCAGCGTTCATGTTCGCAATAACTGCGCTTTCCGCGAACCACTCGGCTAGACTACTGAGAATGATCGTAAAAAACCGATCCGTACAGTTGAACCATTTGAATTTAAATAGGCTGTACCCGCTTCATACATTAAAGATCTAGCTAGGTCGTTAGATGAAAGGGTTGGTGCTGATAAATGTTATAGCCTGACGTGCGACCAGCGTATGGAGTGCCTGTAAGCGTTCAACGCAGAAAGAATTATGGCAAGTTTTGTAAGTGTTGAATACAAATGGACGTCTATTTTTGTCCTCCAGTCTTACCAAAAGATTATAGTAAATCTTTGGGTAAATACATCATATCTAGATAATTTAATATCTTGCTGCGTATCAACAAAAAGAACGGTAAATAACTTGTGTTCAACGTTATCCCAAAAATCTATACATCCAGCTATAATATCAGGGAACCAGACAGGAAAGAGAAAATAAAACAGTTCTATCCTGTCTGCGTTCAGTATTGATCGGTGTTATCTAAAGTTAGCTGAATCACAGTGCACCCAGACATACCTACAACACGCCAGCAGGATTGTAATAAGACTAAACGGAATTTACGTTTTTGTAATATGCTTATTAAAAAGTGTTCAAAACGATACCAAATGCTTATTTACTAATATAGACATAACCGAATTTTCAATTTCTAAGTTTTCACTTTATATTATTTCGTTTTGATCCAGTGATGATATAACGAATTCGAATACGTTATCAAAATTTATGAGTACTACAGCTATTTCATCTTTATCAGTGACTAAAGCACTTAAATTTTTAATTGAATTCGGTGCAAGAATCATTAAAATTTCGTTGCTGACAAATTTATTGTCAATAAATAATATTTTAAACGATCGTGCGCAATTTCATCAGCGTCATTACAAAATTTGGGATGCAAGAGAAAAAAATTCGCGTATTTTAATTGCTATAATATTTGAAGGTTCGTAATAAAGAGCTGCGTCTTATACCTAAAGTATTCAAATTTATTTTAACATCAAAGAAATAAATTGCCATATATTTAACATCCACAAAAATCTTCGTACGTTGCAGATGACGTACTTCAAGGGAAATAAAATGTATTTAAACGTTATAATAAAAAGGACGATAATAGTATGAAAGTATAGATAATCAAAATAGTTTGAATCTATTCTTTCTATAAATATTAAGCAAATCCGAAAGAAAATATGATTGGATTTGTTATAATAAACAAAACATTATTTGGCAAAGAAGAAAGCATGTTCGTCTACTTGCCGAATTAATGGAAAATAGGGATTTCTACTTCTATAAACTCTACAAAATATTACTAAATAAACTGCCTTACAAACAATATTTTCGAATACAATGTAATTCTATACTTGATACAGAGATGGTATAAGATACAGTTTGAAGATATATAATTAGACATTCAAAAATCATTTAATCGTCAATTTTCTTTAATAAAGGCATGGCTAATGAAACAATACTTATAACTAATTTAAACCTAATTTTTTAAAATTGTAAGTCAAGAGTTCAGTTAACATAAAACTATGTGCATTGATATTCATAACTATCTGAGGAAGAATTCGAAGAATCAGCGAGACTAATATCACCGTTGGCAACTTCTCGAACTTCAGCGTGGCATGTCGGGCTAAGTTGGCAGCACTGAGGATACGCACCCTATTTCCAGCTGCATGTTTGACAAAGCCGAGCGTCTGGCAGCGCGCGCAGTGTATTTCGGTAAACAGGTCGCCGGGGTCAATGGACGGCGTCGCGACGCCTAATAATACGGGGACGCAGGTGCATGCCGCAGATTGATGGTGCAGTTGAAATAGAATGCAACATTCAAAAGGCAATAGGACTATATTCAGTTGCGTTCTACGTGGAAGAAATCTTTGATATAAAGTTGTCTATTTTCCCCAAAATTCCACTATTACTTCTTTAAATTACACTTATAAATACTTTAAATATTATTTGTGGACACAACAAAATCTCAACCAACACATCAGAATCTATTACTTTACTTTTAGTTTTAATATAAGACAATTTGACGTTCATTGGCGATTATTGGCGTTTGCACTTTTATCTATGTATATAAATATTGTTGCTGCACAGTTGTTAATAAAATAATGAATGAACATATAAGCCTACTAAATATATTAACCAAATTATACGATGATCAATTGGTAAAATTAAGTGGACGTCATTAAAATAATATCGGATTTTTTTTAACTTCCATGAATTTTGGCGACAAACTTTTCACTATTGGTTTAACCAATTGGTATAATACTACAATAATCAATGATTTATTCGCATAACAAGTGTAAAAAAGACAGACAATCCTTAAAAAGCTAACATAACTCCCCACCTTGTTCATGACTGTAAAATTCATATAAACATAGAATACTCGTATTATCAGTGTCGTTCAACGCGAAATATATTTGCATCATATAAAAGGAATATTAAAGTATCAGATATTCGTCATACAGGTCCGATACATGCAGGTCCGTATCTACCCCGCTGCGCAGAAGGAAGCGGCGCGCGCGCCGTCACGCAACCGACGAGCATTCATAATAATGTAAATGCAAATAGATACAGCAATAGTTGGTTTAGTCGACATTGGACAGATTCTACTTAGGACAGATTATACGTTGGACAGATTCTGAAAAACAATTAGAGAATTGTATAAACTGTTTTGCAGTGAACAATTCAGTTCTATAAAGATAAATAAAGATTCGTATGTAATTATATAAATGATTGTTCAAGGATAAGATTTAAATAAGTTACATAATTATTTTTATTTATAAACCCCACGTTAATATCGCGAAACAGTCTCAATTAAAAAAAAAACATTTTTTTAAATTGTAACGTTATCACAGATAAAAATCGCAGTGAAAACAATGGAGGAAGGCTTTTAATTAACGGACACCAATCATTCTCATTACAACACTTAGGTATTATTGTCTTAGATGTCCATAGTAGAATCTGTCCAATGTCGATTAAACCCAATAGTTGTGCCGCTCAAACCTGCCGATGTTTCGCCGATGTATGGTCTTTAAATATTGATACAGGACTTGCGGTTTGCCCGTTCGCCGTCGGTCCAGTCGGACTTACGCGGCTGCTGAGTTGCTACTTTAAAACAGGGGTGATTCATAACTAGATACAGACTTCAATTCATGGTAGTTTAAAATAGCATTTTTGTTTCCAAATTTTGTATATTCGAAATTCAAATATTGTGTGTTATAGTTCATTCGTCTACATTCGATCACATGTAGTAAATATCGATCGAATAATCGAATGAGTAAATAAATAAGCATTCAATTCATTCATTCAACTTCTTTAGAGCAACAAGCAGATAAGACTGATTATTATAAGTCGTTACCCTTACATTGACACCACCAAATAACAAAACCAAATAAAGCGGGGACCCGCATTGTAATGCTGACGTTTTCAGATATTTTTATTACGGTTAAACAATAATTTCGATTTAGGTTAAGTTACAATTACATCGTTGTAGACTTCGGTTTTCACCGTACGAACAGAATCGTATCACTAAATTCTGAAACAGTTATCCTCAACCGATTGAGCTTAAATTGTGTATACACAGATCACAACTATCTTTTATATTTATCTAAGTGACGTCACTCTAAATTCAATATGGCGGACGACAATTACAACCATACATACGTTAATCGGGTTTATGATGAAATTTCTAGATCGGTCAAGCCGACAGATACATTTACGTTGCCAAGATGCTGTATTATCTCCGATCTCGTGCATTTCTAACCAACCATATATCCATTTAGCAGTTACAAAAACATTTCTCTACAACTGAGCATTTTTAATCTGGCGCAGAAATCTAAATGTCGGCAGCAAAACTTTACGTTTTACGGCCGAACGCTGCGTGCGTTGACAAAAACTATTATAACATATTAAATAGCACACTTAACTTACCAAGTCCGTAGATAAGATCTAGAATGGGATAGATGAAATTAGTGAAGTGGGTATAGTACATGAACTCTATATAACTTGAACGATATTGATAATGTACTGATATCTGGTAATAAGGATCGGCAAATGCTACATCTAGTTGCTACTAATAAATGAAACGAGTACATTCAGGCTGTATTAATGGTTAAGTGTACCAGTTTTGTGTTAGGCGCTGGCAGCGGCGGAGCGAGTGAGCGCTGGACAGAAAAGAAAGAGTCGAGATGAGTATACAATAATGATAGAAAGAGACAGTAAAATGTTGATGTTAAAAGAACAAGCAGCAATTTGACGATAATGGTTTTTTAGATTATGCGATGATATTTATGTGAATAATAAATGTGTGGTAAGTTAAAATGTATATAAAAAAATTACACAATACTATACACAACTCATATTATTATTCTTCGAACCTATTTTATGCTTTAAAATATTAAAATACAATAATGGAAAGTTGATAATTACGTTGTAGTTGATACGCCATTTTCTAGACATAGCTCTATGGCTGAAACCGGTCTAGGTTTAACATTAGTATTATTTTTATACGTAAAAAGATAACAAACGATTAGATGCAAGTTATTGAAAAGAAAATAGGAGTGCAGCGGATGCTATTGCAAATAAATTGAATTTTTCCTCTTAAAATTTTTATTGTTCTTACAATGTTAACATACGTCACTTTTAAAAAGAAAATATATTATAATATGTTGTGCCAGACCCACTACGGCACATCGAGACGGGTGGTAACAGGAATCTCAATCATTACTGGCTTTCATATACTGCAAACATATTAAAACATTTAACAAATCATTTTTGGAAAGTACTGCTGGAATTAAGCTGGGCATCATAGCATAGCATAACAATATTTTTCGAGCAGTAAGCGTCGAAGCGAAATCTCGTCTGTTGTTAAGCAGGCTGTAACACAAGAAGTTGGCTTACATTACGGTTCGAGTCACATCTTACACTTCAACGTCAACAATCGTTAAACGATCTCTCGTCAGTTTTAAGCTCAACTGTACCAGCATACTATGACACGACTGGCTATTCGATAATCCTATGTTTGTATAGCTACCCAGCGACAAACTCAAAACCACATAACAAGATATCATTGCTAATTACGATTGTTCCAACTGATAAGGCCCAATGCCGGTTAAGAGATAACAACCGATGGATATTACAGACGTTAAGCCGCAATGTATATCAATGTCGAAAGAATTGCGTGAGCTATTGTATCAATTAAGTAATTGCTACTAAAGTCATGTGACTCTTATTTAGTCTATGTTAAGATCAAAAATAGCTTGGAATTTCTTAGCGACACGTGTACTGTTAAAGCACCCAGACTTTGTATCGATAACAATTAGTGGGTACATATCTTACTATATGTACAAGATTGACATGTGGTATCAGATAACAGTTAAACTGCGTTACTGACGGAGCGTTACATTGGATAATATTTTCCCGAACAATTGCATAAGAAACGGTAATACTTTAATCTCATTAAAGTGGATGTTGAGGGGATTGCAATTTAGTGTTGTAGGTAATGATTTTTTTTATATAGGTAAGTTAATAAAAGTTTGACGACCCGCGTGGCGTAATGGTCACCACCCCGCGCCGGACCGCCGTTCGAAAGATCCTGGGGTCGATTCCCAGCGAGGCCGAAATTTAAATGATGAGTTTAAATTTCTGTTCTATGTCTGGGTGTGTGTGTAATTGTATTTCTGTGTTGTCCATGGCACCCACGACATAGGGTATCCTAGTGTGGGGCTATGAGTATGTGGCGTTATTTATTTATTTATTTAATAACGGTAAACCCACGTGATGGTAAATGGTGAAGAAGTTTACGGTAGACGCATTAACTTAGTAAAAGCCTATTCACTCTCCTCTTGAAGACTCCCACGTCATAAGAACCGGGAATACCGAAGCAGGCAGACTATTCCAATCTTTCGCGATGCGCATAACGAACGACGAAGCAAACCACGTCGTTCGTACGGACAGGATGTTCACGACGTAAGGATGGATACTCGCCGTGCTTCGGGATGTTCGGTGGAAGAAGTACCCAAAGAAAAAATTGCAGCTTCGATTATTAATAGGAAATAGTCTACCCATCTTCCACTCAGAATGCCCCAGTTTCTAATGTGGTGCTTAGTTTAGAACCATAAGCATTTTACTTCTGATCTCCTTACATACAAGCCAATTTTCAACTATTCTTACCTATTCCTCCTTTAATGAAAGATGAGCTTAAAACATTTAAGGACTATAAACGAACTTCACAATTTCTAGTACGAAAACGGAAAAGTTAAATCGTAATAAAGCGTGCATATTCGAAAGCCAGTAGCAAAAGCAAGGTATCCAGTCAACAACAGTAAAGCAGTCTGCGCTAACGATCTCGGTGGTCGAATCTATAAATAAGCAAATTTATTACAATACTTTCCCAATGAGCCATTAGGAGTGAAATCTAAAGAATTCCATAAATGTGAATAAACAATGACCAGAGACCATTTATGTACAAATTGAAGGCGGACACCGCCGCCCACGCCACGCTAACTTTCTATAAACTGTAGTTATTTTATTAACATTTTTATTAGCTGCTAAATTCGAAGATAATATTTAATGGTGTTAATTATACTGTCTTTGTCCTCTGGATATGTTATCATTGCGTTTGTAACTTTTTTATGTAAATAATCGTCAAACAGACGGACAAGCCACGATGTTAATCGGTTACCATTGCCCATGACTATCAATAATGATAACCGATACGTTGCTGACCAAAAAATAAAATGAACTAACTCGCATGCTTAATCACGGAATATGACGTCGTTTGGCGACTGACTCAAGCCATCTTGAGCCCCCTTTATCTCCCTAAATAACAAGCCAGGCAGACTTCACAGAAAGATATAAGTACAACTCTTACACGAAGCCATATGAGCAAGCAGTCGAACCCCTCTTGTCGTCACAACATTGTCTACCGACGAACGGTGGGGCGGTATTTAAACTAAAGTGTATTTAAACTATTTCTACTTCAAACAATCTAATATAACTGCAAATTTAATAAATCAGTTATATAAATAATCTGTATGACTGCACGATAACATATTAAAAATATAAATATGTATTGTTTCGTTGTCTTACAAAGCAATGACGAACCTAGTATTGAACTACTCTATGCTCGAAATTTAAAAATAGAAAAAGAAAATATTTTGAAAGAAATGACAGTTTAATTCTAACTTTCGCCGCTGCCCTAAGACACAGCGCAAAAGAGTATATTTTTCCAAAATTAGCTGGTCACACCAGGGTTAATTAACAATATGGATAAACATCACTAAAGCTTCTCAACTATTTATGAATAAGGGTTATTACAACTTTTCAATCAAATGATCGCGTGCGCTCACAACCATTTCAATATTATTTAAGATGCAGGATAATTATACATCGCTGTTGCGTATTAGAAATTCTAATGCATTGAAAAGATATGAAATTGAAATGAGAATCTCCCGAGGGTCCTTTCCGTTTATAAAATACAGATTATAAAACTAATAGCCGGCTCCTGTTTAAGGCATGTGTTTATTGCCGCTCATTACGGGGCACCTATCGTTTGTAGGGCTGTTCAGTTGTATTTAACATGGTATCATAGACAATTATTGTTAAATATTAGTTTCTATAAAAGGGAAAGATTATGCGTATTTCAGAATTTTCTAGTTCTTAATAATTAACATCAGTAAAACCATAAATGCTAAGTTATAGAAATAGTAATAAAATTATTTACCTTTATCAAAAATTAATTAAGAGTAATGATTTTTTTTAAATTAATGCCGCAATTATTTACTAATGAAATTTCATTTGGAGTTACCTTTAATGCGTATTGTTACCAATAGTAATTATAATGTAGGTGGTTTCAAGTCAAGAATGAATAGGCTAAGTTAATGCGCTTTACCACCATGAGACTGCATCACCGCTTACCATCAAGTGGGATTGCTAATTAATGCTTGACTAAGCACTACTAGTAATTAAAAAAAAAGAAAGAAAAAGGCAAGCTAAAATACACACATGGCAACCCTGTGAATTTCCTTTCGCGTTTATAGTGATCGGCCACGTAGTATAAGAAACGTATTAATACATCGTAAATAGTTTCGTACATAAAAACTAAGGATGACTGAACCGTGTTGTATAATCCGGAATAATATGCACGTAACGTGTATGTGGGAGACGACAAATAATCTCATGGGGACGCGTAGAATACTAATTTGATACAAAATGATCTTACTCCTTTATTGCACGGTTCAACGTTGAAGCCTATACGTACAGTTAGAGTAACGAGAAATATTTAAATGTTAATGGCGTTTGGATTGGATTTTATATTTACGAGTTTTCGGGATGGATACATGGCGTTTGGATTGGATTTTATATTTGCGAATTTTCGGGATAGATACATGGCGTTTGGATTGGATTTTTATTTACGAGTTTTCGGGATGGATACATGGCGTTTGGATTGGATTTTATATTTACGAGTTTTCGGGATGGATACATG